>RJWT010005537.1:0-30739 GCA_004365215.1 Cuniculus paca | reverse complement strand
GAGTGCTGGGAATACAGGTATGTACTACCATGTCAGCCTTTAACAATTTATTTCTGGTAATCCAATTTGTTTTATGTTTCTTACTGTGCTTTTGTTTTTTCCCTTTGACTTAGTCATATTGTCATAGAATCCTGAATATTTTCTTACTTCTACCCTAAACTCCTGACTCCAGCTTTTCTTAAGGAACCAGGAGACATCCAGAAAAGTTTTCTGAAAACAATCTTTGCACTTATTACCATGTCTGATCATTTTGCTTTCTTTTGTTTATTTTTTGCTAGACAAGAAAGCTCAGTTTCAGATTTGAAACTCATTTACAAAAATCACACTGCACTCTGTCCTAGTTATTAAATTACTTCTTCTCAGCACCAAACATACTCATCTACAGACTGCTTGGGTTGAGAAAGTGTTGCAACCTGTCCTCATTTCCATTAATACGCTCTCTCTTATTCCATTAGAATAAGGAAAAGGGGCTTTCTCTTTCCTATTTCCTTATTTTGCAATCTTTGTTGCTCTGTCTATCCACTTGTCTCTCTTCACTTCACTTATTGTATTGTTTTTACATCTCATATTTTCTTAGTGTGCTTTAGCATCTCAGATGCAGTGACTGCAGAAGGTCCCTGACATTCTTCACCCCAGCATTTTCAGTTTCTTTCTGTAGCCATGGTTTGTATCTGTGCCAACTCTTGCAAGACAGTCCCTCCATCAGAGGTCTGGGTGCCAGCCTGTGAGTTCAAATAATTCCTATATATCCCCTTTGTTAACTCATCCTTAAGGGTGGTCGCTGCTTCCAGAAATTGTATATCTGGAATAACTTTGGTTTTTATCCCTTTTGTTACCTAATTAATATTTTCTTACATAGCTGTCAATTTTTTACATTAAATTTCCTCTAAATATCTTACATGGTTTTTGCCTTCTGTGTTTTTTGGTCCAGTTTTTTAATGGTGTTGGGGACTGAGGCCAAGGTCTCATTCTTGGTAAACACCCACTCTGTCTCTTAACTGTACTCTCGGCCCTTGGTTCTGTTTTGGCTTATTCAGCACATGAGTGTATCTGACACAGTGAACTCAAGCATTTTCTGAATTAAAATAGCTTCAAAAATGCTAGTATTTAATTTTTTTGAGGTCTTGCATATAGTAAGGAGAAATCCATAAATGGGCTTCTGATAAAATAACAATTAGTGACATTCATGCAAGTTTAACCCTATACTCCTACTCCATGGATTGCATAACTTATCCTACCTGAACTCTGAAGTGGGGAATGGTGACGTTTAGTAGTACTTTACAGTAAGTGGAAGGAGTCTTAGTCAGATTAAGTAACATGCTCAAGGTCATAGCTAATCTGAGTAGAACTAGGCATTGAATCCATGTTAGTTTATGCTGCAAACAATGTTGCTTCACCTGGGTTTAGATCTTTACTGGGGCAGCGAGTGTCCCCTTGAAGCCAGCATGAAACCAGTAATTAAGAAAAGCTTCAGGGATCAGTGAAACTCAGAGTATTGCACTTAGACATTCCCTACACTCGCTACAGTCATGTTGTTCTCTACTATCATGTTACCTTTTATGAAATTTGATATTAACTAAAATTACTCTCTCAAAATTTAACAAATAGTAATAACAGGTAATTTGTATTGCTTAAAAACCTGTAAGTTCAATTATTGTATTGTTTTTACAAATCATATTTTCACTTATTTCATTGTTCGCTTATTGTATTATTTTTACATCTCATAGTTTCTTATTTGTGTGCTCCAGCATCTCAGACGCAGTAACTGCAGAATGTCCCTGAGCCCAAGTAGATTTAACTCTCATCATAATCCTGTGCAGGGGCTTAGCTGGATCCTGCTATGCAGTTGACATCCTGAAAAGTCAAAAACACTCCCTGGGCTCCACCATCCAGCAGAAGTCTCCTTTCTCAAAAGCTTTACCTATATTGACTGCCGAAGACTTGGTTAAGGTTAATTGTGTTCACAGACATGGAGGCGTAATGGGACTGCATGCATTTCCTGCTACAGGGTCACAGTTGCTGGCAGAATTTCTTACTGAAGATGTAACATTGATGTAGGTCCTGGAAATCAAAAGTACACGATGAAAAGACAAACAATAACATGCCTGTGTGTTATAAATTTCTTCCAAAGGTCAAATTTAACCTGCCACTTCATTTAACTCTGCTGAGCAGCAACATTTCAGTCATTGTCACTTGAAAAGTGTTGGAACCATCACCTTGCAGGTGCCTTCCCCAGAAGATACTGTTTCATGATAAATAAGCAATGCTCTTTAGAGAGTAGTTATTTTTAGAAAGAATTGAAAGAAAAATTAGTGCAATAGTGGTAAGGCAGAAATGCAATGTGTCAAAGTATTAACCTAAGTATTTTTCTTTTTCTTTCTTTTTCAGGATGAGATGAGTAGGGAGGAGAGAAGGGCTATCATTGGCCTTTAGTTTTTGTTGCTGAGTAAGTGAAAAGAAATGGAAAATGAGGTTCTTCCAATTTCAAACTGTTACAATATGGTTACTTACATGCCCTACAGAGAATTCCTGAAGGCACAAACCCAGTCACAAATCGGTACACATCAGCATTTTGCATAAAAGGAAAACATCCATATCTGACTCAAGCAACAATGAAATCAATACAGAAACATTTCCAGAGAAGTCCTGCAGGTTTTTTATGCATTTACAGCTAGTATATCGTGCAAAAAATCTTCTGACTGCTTAATAAATCAAGTTTAGATCCACAATCCCTAAACTTCCATGATTTTATCATCGCCTAGAGAGTACCCTGAAGACGTGAAGTCGCATTTGTTTCTCCTACTGTTTTGATCCTTATTAGATGGTTTATCTCGCTGCTGGTTTTTTTGATGAGCTTCAGTACAGGGGTTAAATTCATATCTTACAGTCTTTCTACCACAGCTTCCTCCAAAGCTTGCAGAAAGTCATAAAAAGAGCATCTGAGCAACTCCAGAGCCAAAATGCTGCCCTCAGCTTCTGCCTTGTACTGAGTTTTCTGTCAGTTGAATTATGCCCAATTTTACACATGGTTACATTTGATTTTATTTGCCCTTGCATACCTTAGTTGCCTGTGTGATGCAAACAATTTTTTTAGATACTCCAGAAAGTCTCTTGGAAAGGATTTTACAAATATATTAAAGATAATGTTTAAGTGTGTTCAAGAAATTCTGAGCATTATCCAGTTTTATTATAGGAAAAAATCTATTGTTGTAAATGCAATTTTTACAATCTGATGCTTTATAAAACATTGGAATTTTGTATAATATGTGATGAACATTTCATAATGAAGATGTCAGTGCTAGATAAAAATAAGGAATAAGCAATTTTCTCTTAATAGTTTAGCAGCCATGGTTTCTCAATAAACAGAAAAAAAAAGAAAAGAAAAGAAAAAAGAAAACAGTCAATTAATGTGGCTTGGTGAGATTGTAATCCTAAAATTTTAGGTTAGATTTTAGATATAATATCAAATCTGTATTATAACAGCAATTATATTATTTTTGTGTTAAAACATCTATGTAATAGTTCCCTCGTGCCCAGTTTCCCCCTCTGTAAATTGAAAATAATATATTGAATATTTTAAGGGCACCTACAAATTAGTATCCCAAAATATACTTAGATGAACATCCGGCATATTGTCAGTTCTCAATATATTTAGCAGTTACTGTTAGTATTTCACTAGATTGTCATATCCTTCAAGATTGAAACTCTGTTTTGTTTTATTTAGAATTCTTAATTAGTGCTTTTTGTAGCATGTTTTGGCACTCTGAAATTTGAGAAACCCATACTGAATTATATGATAAAAGTATAGCTCCCCTTATACATAGCTTGCATGAAACTTGCATAAAAATAGGGTACAGTGTCAACAAGCAAGGCCGTAATGCAACTAACTCCAAATTACAACTAACCCACTGTCCTGTTTGGCAACCTGGGTTTCAGGGTCATTTCCTCTAACAAGAAGGAGGAATTAATTACAAATTCCCTGCTCAATCATCCCCCACTTCCCAGACAAGACTTGATATGTACATTTTCTATGTAATTTATCCTATTCTTCCAGATCTTGTATATTTGTGTAAAAGCATATTTTTTCTTGAAAGCAAGATGTATGAAGAACTCATATCTATTTTCCTGAATGCCTTTGCTCATAGTAGGTTGATAGTAACTGTTATCAAGATGAGTGAAAGGCCCAGTGAAAGCATGACTCTCTTGACAGACAACAAAACAAAAAATCTCCTCTCTAGCATCAACACTATCACAACCTGCAGGCAATGTAAGTGTTTGCATGTACTGTACATGACAAGGTAAGAGTCAGTGGTTGAGAGACTGTGCTTTCCAGGAATCCCAGAAAGCACCTGCTACCCAATGCTGCAAGCCGTGAACTTGGAGGATAGGATCTTAGTCCTGAATCCTGGTTAGAAATCATGAAGATGCAGGAAGAGTCTTTGAGGAGTGCTAAATTACTAACACATGAATGAGCGTGGTCTTAGCAGCTAGGCAGGTAATTTTAGGGGAAACCACCTATGCTTGCAGTGCCGGTAACATCCCAGCCCCTCACCCCACAGCCCTGTATCAGACAGGCCTAAAATCAGCAGCATGTCTTCCAGATTAAAGACTAGAACCTCCAAAACCATAAGCCTAAAACAACTTTTCTCTTTATCTGAGGTATTTGTTACAGTGAAGGAAAACTGACTAACACAAGGACATGTGCCTGAGAAAGAAATTGTGGACATATGATAGCCAGTATGTGGCCAGATAGCAAAGGAGCTGAAACACTGCATTGAAATGAATAAACCTTTGGGGGGATCCTTGGTATCTAAAAATGGAGCAGAGAAATGGAACAAACACATTCCCGGCTGAGTGGGGCATTGTGGAAATAGCCCAGAGTTGCACAGCTGGTCAATGAATTCTGATGCAAGTGATATTCTGCATATGATGTAAGGCATATTTAGGACACATGCTGATGCAAGATATATGCAATATGGAATTTTCTAGTAGCCGCATTAAAAAAAGTAAGAGTAAAACAAAAGAAAGTGAAGTTAATTTGCATAATATGTTTTAATTAACTCAATGTGTCCAAATTTATCATCTCAAAATGTAATCAATGTAAGAAGTATTCTACAGATATTTTATGTTCTTTTCTTCATGCCAAATCTTACAATCTGTCACTTAGAATTCCTTTCAAGTTGGACCACATTTCTAATGCTTGAAGCCTACATGGTTAACGCCTGCCACATTTGGCAGTGCTGAACTGGACAGTTATTTACCGTGGTCTCTTTGAGTGCAGAGTTTGTACCTGATCCTACAGAGGTGGCAATACGGCCAGAGTGAGTGACTATTTGGGCAGAGAGATGGAAGGATTAAGTTTATATACATATATATCTTTTTAAAAAGTCTATCTACTAATGCAGCTGTTTGGAGAGTGAACTAGCTCTGGGTGAAGAGAGGCCGGAAACTAGGGGGTCATTAGATACCATGGGGTCACCCTGCAGAAAAATTTACAGCAGGAAAGTGCTTGCACCAATGGGAATGGAGAAAAAAATGACATTTCAATGTCAGGAAGTCAAATGTGGGGGGACCAGTGGGTCCTTGGGCTGGCAAAAGAAAAGCAGAGTAAGAAAAGAAAAAAAAAAACGTATTTCTGAAATTTCACTCTAAGGTTAGTGAAGAAATGACGAGGGAAAAACAGTGAGCTCTGGTTAGACATGCTAATTCAATAGCCAGTGGTTTTACCAAGTAGAAGTGTCTAGCAGATTTTTATTTTTAAGCTAAAATTGTATTAAAATGTAATAATTGTACATATTAACAGGTAGAGTGTAATAATTCAACACATGCATGGAGTATGCACTGATCAAATTATGATAATTAGCATTTCCTCTTCTTATCATTTCTTTATGTTTGGAGATCTCAAGCTTCTTTCTTCTAGATTTTCATTAAATGTGTAGTAGTTTATTGTGAACTATAGTCACCCCAGTCTACACAGACATTAGAGCTTGTTCCTTCTGTGTTTTCACCTGTTACCTAACCTGCCTTTCTCTCTCTTCCCTCTTTTCTTACCCTCTGTTAATCACTGTACCACACGCAGATCAACTTTGCCCCTGCATGTTCTGACCATGGAAAGAAACAGTAGTGTATGGGAACACAAGTTCCTCCTGTAAATGGGCTTCCCCAAAAAACATGCTTGCCACAAGCTAAGCTGCATCTTAATCATCTCCTCCATCAGACTTTTAAACAGTTCTTTTACTAGGACCCACACACATCTCTTCTATCTCTTAATAAGGTCATGGACACGTGGAGTCCTTATTTAGAAAATCCCTGTCATTATGTAGCATGGCATACCTGGGGTATAAGTCCCATGCTGTCACTTATTAAGGAAACTTGAAAATAAAGTGGATGCACCATAGTTTCCTCCACCATAACATGGAGTTAATAATACTACTTAGCCTGTAGATTGGTATAATGCTTACTCTGATTTCCAGCATATAGTAAGGAAGCTATAGGTGTTTGTTAAGTGAACATACAACCTTCCAGAATGTGGTTGCTTTGTTAACTGGGTGTCTTGTACCCTCACTGACCAAAGCATTTAGATCTTATCTGTATAGCAAATGATAAGAAAATCACTGCTTTTTATTTCATAGTCATCCCAAATATATTCCCTAAAGTGATGGTTTAGCAAATGTCCAGTCTTTTAAATTCTATTTTGACTTCTGAATATGAAATATTACAATAACCAAGAGCTTCCCATTACTGGGAAGCTTTCACATATGCATTTTCTGGGTAACACTTTGGTAAGGAACAGTGACAAAAAGTTATAGGTAGAAACAGGACTTCCATTTTTAAAATAATTTTTCTACGTATTTTCCTTCCTTCCTTCTCTGGAATTTAGAATGTTCATTTTTCCCCTCTTTCTTAGGAGAATGGAAACGTTAACAACAGAAAGCACCCCACTCTCATTCAGTGTTTTGCTCTGTTTTATTAAATACCCATTAAGTTCTATAGGAAATGCCCCAACACAATTAAGTGTGGAATTTTAAGAATCTAGTAACCATTTCAGAATATTGTGTTCCTAATTCTACACTATAATGATGTCTAGTGTGTGGCAGGCCCCTCACTACATAGTTATGGAAAGTGCTGGAGTAATGCTAAGGAGCACCTAGGAATGTGGCTAACTCCGTATTTGGCAGGGGGACCAGGGAGCCAAGGACCTGATAGAGGAGCTGAGTGTCTCAAAGGAACATGTTCTCCCCAGAGGGGCTGGAGGTGGGGGCTGGCATCCCAGGCAGGCAGAGCCCATTAGCAGAGGCAGACTGAACAGACCTCATGGTTCCTGTCTACCACCAGCTATCCTTATGTGGGATGCTGGGGGCCAGGCATGTAAGGGACCAAACATGGGACAATATAGCCAGCGCCTGGGAAACAGAAACTTCCTTTTTGAAAAGGAAAACTTAACATTCCTGAGGAAAGTTTTGCACAGAAGACATCCCACAGCATTGAGGGACTTCCCACTCTTTTATGACAAAGCAAGCAATAACTCTGAAGAAGCCAGTTTCTTTAATGCAGTCCCAGCAACCTTCTTTCTGATGGGTGCTCTGGAGAATCTCTGCAGAGGTCTTTCTTTTTGACTTGCGGTGAATATGTTGATGTTGGCGAACGCATGTGTTTGGGGAATGTATGTGCTCTAGGCGAAGGAATTCCCCACACTGATTCTGCGGAAGCAATTCAGGAGCCTTCCGAGAGACACAAATCTAGTTGTTCTTTTCTGCCCATTTCACAGTCTGAGAGAAGAGCAGGAGAGAGGAAGAAGGAAGCAGCTTGCGGAGAGGAATGGGACAAGGGCTGAAGGAAGCGTCAAGGCAGGGGCCAGGGGTGGCTCAGGGCAGAGCCCGGTCCTGCTCACTCATGGAGCAGTGAGGACAGCACTAAGGCACCGTCTTTGATGAGACTTCGGCCTCACTAGGCAACCTTAGGTCACTTGGTCCTAGATGTCATTGTACTCCAGAACACCCAATGCTTCTCTTGCCATGTTTTCTGTGCACCTGTCTTGGTTACTTTTCTCTCGTTGCTGAGACAAAATACCTGATGCCCAAAGTGAAAGAAGGAGAGGTTTATTTCTTACAGTTCTTGGAGGTTTCAGTCCATACTCAGCTGGATCCAATGCAGGGTGGTGTGGCTGAGGAACAGCCATCATGGTAGCCCACAAGCAGCAAGAGCAAACAGGGTGAAAGAGAAGACAGAGAGGCACGCCTTCTTCCTTCCCTTACATTGTATGCCAACTCCAACCCAAGGCAGATGCAGCACTCACACTGCTAATCCCAGCACTAATCCCAGCACTAGACAACGAACCAATCACAAATGCTAGATTCATCAGCCTCCACACTGTGTGAGGCCTGGGAGGCCACCTAGACACAAACCATAACAGCACCTAATCCTACTCAAGAAAATGCCTACAATGATCTAATTTGACGAAAGTGTCTACTGTTGGACAAGTCATTTTAAATGTGAAACTACTAGTGAAACTGCTGCTTCCATACAGGCAAAACAGTTAATGATCCCACATGGGAGTCAGGGTGGAGTGTGAAAATGGAAAGGTAGAGAGAGCTTCACTCAATTTAAACACTGCTTTTTATATCCACTTTAAAAACCACCTGCACAATGCCAGGCGTGGTCGTGCATCCCTGTCATCCCAGCACTTGGAGGCTGAGGCAGGAGGGTTGCCGTGAGTTTGAGGCCAGCCTGAGATACATAGTGAATTCAAGACTAGCCTGAGCTACATAATAAGACCTTGTTTTAACAACAACAACAAAAACCAAACCAAAACAAAAACACACCAAAACCACTTGCCCAACTGGGCACGGTGGTGGATGCCTATCATCCCAGCACTCTAGTAGGCTGAGGCAGGTAGATCACAAGTTCAAACTCAGCCTTACCAATTTAGCAACTTAGGGAGACCTTATCTCAAAATCAATGAAAAAAGACTGGAAACATAGTTCAGTATGAAGAGCCTGGGTTCAATGCCCAGTACTGCAAAAAACAATACAAAACAAAGCACTGGCACTAAATCTACAAACACATATTGCAGTCATTTATTTCTTAAGCAGATTTGCAGCCAGATTTGAAAAGAATTGACTTTTAGCATAAATAGATAACAACTCTTGAATGTGGTTGGTGTAAAGAACTCTGCCAAAAGATGAAATAATCATTTATTCAACTTTAAACACAGCAAAGATAGCACAACTCCTGCAGACCAGAAACCAGGAATTCTGAGTTCTTGCTGTGACCCTGAGTTGGGCAGAGGACCTATAAAGTGATCGGGTCAGCTTACTGCTTCTTAAGATTATATTCATGCCACCATTATTTAAGTCAAATATTTAGATAGGAGATAACTTGGGTGGTTGCCAAAATTTTGCACTGCGGTCTAGCAAGATTATTATAAATACAAGTTTTCTTAATTCAAGAAAAAGAATCACGGGTATCATTTTTGATCTGCTTAATTTAGTAACCTAATTTATAAATCTAACCAATTACTAATGATGACTTTAGGGTCTTGGTAGGATTATGATAATAACTTGAATGAAAATATGCTAACTCGGGGTCTTAAACTTTTATATAAACAGTTTTGGCATCTCTTATCTACTTTATGATTTATAATAGACAACTTAATCCAATTACGACAAGAAATAGTTGGCTTCTTGAAATATACATTTAAGAATCTAAATCAGGGGCTCAGCACTAAAAATTAGGTATGCGGAGAATCAAGCACTAATATGAAGTTCTAAATATAGAAATTTGTTCACTAATAAGGTCTAAAGCTTGAAAATTAGGCCAGTGTGGTGCTTTACGAGCTAAATAGCTATAGTTAAAACCAAAATTGGGAACTTTGGACAAATATTTAGATGCTGCTGCTTTGAAGTTCAGAAAAGCGATATGAATAACTACAAATAAATGCCAACTTAATTTTTATTTGGGTTGAGTATCAACCTTTTAGTTTAGTTTTCTTTTTATGTGTACCATATTCTGAATAATAGTCTCTGAATGGTTGTAGAACTTTCTGCTTTAACTTGCAAATATAGAAGTATTAGCTTTTAATTAACTACATTTTGTTATTTTAAAAAGAAAACTTTCCAAAAAGAATAAATGGTAATATTTCTTAGTAAAATCTCATCTATTAAAAAAAACTAGAGAAATATAGGTAACAAGCTATTTTCTCTTGAAAAAAATAATTTATAATTTTAAGAATTAAAAATAAGAAACATTTTTTATGTTAAGAATCTTCACCCTGGAGGGTAGAAGATAGTCCAAACCATGTATCATGCATAAATACCATGGAATTAAGTTCTGTAGAACCTAGAAGATTTAGTCATAAATACCTGGATTTGAATATCTGAAGGAACTCCATTACTTTCTTGTTATGTATTTTTAAGTAGCCTTAATTTCTCTAACTCTTAGTTTCCCCATCTATAAAATGGTCTAATAATTATAGAGATTTTAGGAAATGTGAAAAAGCAATGAATGAAAGAGCCTAAGAGAATTTGGGCACATAGTGGGTTCAACCAAAAAGGGGAATATCTTTAGATTAGGATTGCGCTATTAACCAATATTAACAGGTCTTCAGTAGCATTTTCGTATAATAATACCTGGGAGTCCTTATTTATGTTGTTATTTATGGCGGAATTGGATTTGATATGTTCTACCTTACTATCAATCTCCCCGAGTCCTTTCTTAAGCATTTGCCCCGGCCTTCTTCTAACTAAACAGACTTCCACCGAGGCCACACTTCAGGGTGCGGAATGAGATCCTCTTACAGAAACTGAGCGCCTCTATCCAGTTAATGGGAATTGTAGTTTACAAACAAGTTAGCAATGGCGTTGTTAAGGGTATGTAAGCTGACAAGTGCCATTTAAGATGTACTTTTCATTCACTCTGAATAAATCAATTTGCTTTGAAAGTCCTAGATTTAAATGAAATCCAGAATACATTAAATTAAAACCATTCCTGCTTACATGCTGATCTTTCAGCAAAGGACAGAAATTAAGCCAATTTTGAGATTTGTATAGAGCATGCAATTATTTCAAATAATTGTTTAATGGTGAGGGAACCACCGTACTGCACCCTGGCCTCTACTAGACAGACGGGCTTAGGCATTAATTATATTCCAGTTTCCCAGGTGTGGTGGATGGCCTGAACCAGCCACCTTGGATTGCTAGCCTCTTCCAGGCAATGGGACAGCGTGGTGTCCATTTCAAAAAGTGAATGTTTGCTCCCCTGAGCAAGCCAAGCTGGAGGCTGATTACTCTGGAGCCTGGGGCAGGGCCCATTTATTTACTCAGGAAGGATTCTGCGCGGGGGAGCGGGACTCATGGAGTGGTTTGGTGATACGGTGTTTGGGACACAGTTAAGAGGATAAAGGCTCATTCATAGTATCAGTATGTTCGTGATTCCATTTGCGTTTCTGAGCTTTGTTATTTTAGGAGTTAGCTGTTATGATCTGAAACATGTGCACAGTTGGTTGCTGTGTTCTTCACAAGGGCAGTTTTAAACAGCATATGCTTTCCTGAAATGAGAGAATGTTTCTTCTTATGTGGGATTTATTCTTTGCCCATTCTTTTAAAGCCAAAATGAGTTAGTGGAGGCCACAAAAGCAAGCCCCGTTTCTCAGTAGGGTTATAATTCCTAAGGGTGCAACTTTCAATTCTGATTAAGAACAATGGGTAAAAATAAATTAGAGCAAAACCCCAAAGGTTGCATGGGAATAAATATTTGGAATTTTAAAAAATTACAAGTCTATGTTTTACATTGAAAACGCAATGCCTATTATAGTGGGTGAAGAGACTTGAGGTGTAATCTAGAATGCATTTTATTCTTTTGTGGCATTACACCAATCCCTTAATATGATTTAATTTTCACTTTGGTAATTAAACACCCATGTAATGAAAGGGTCCTGGTCATTTTGAGAAAAGAGAGTAGGTGATACAAAGGGGCATTGCCTTTAGAAGTTTATGAGTCTAAAAGTCAACATAATAAAACATCACAGTCTCAAAAGGAGCTATGTAAATGTGCTACTATAGTAGTTAAGGATATAAATGACTTTCCTACTTATACAGACTTCTGCACAGCTCTTACATATATCATGCAAATACATATTTAACAAAGAGACCTTTAAGAATATATCAGACCAGAGAACTTTGTTTACTTAAAAAATACATTAAATAAATTATCTTGATTCAGAAAATTATATTAGAACTGTCAGAATTAGCCTGTGGTATATTTTTTAAATAGATAAGCCTATACTTCAGTGAGGAATGGATTTGGTATTCTCATAACTTTAAAAACTGAGTCAGAAGAAAAACAATACAAACCTTCCCTCTTCTAAATTATACCAACAGAATCAAAGCATGTTATATGCATGCATGAAAGTGTCATAATGAAACCCATCATTTTATGCAATTAATGTGTCAACAATTACAATTAAAAACTGAAAATGATTTAATATACATACGTTTTTCTATACACTGAACGATTTTCCCCACTGTGAGCAAACCTACTTGGTAAGAGAAATGCTGCAGTCTATTTTTAAAGTATTGCTGTAGAAAGAAAATAATTTTACTTCATCAACATCCATGGTGTACATCTTCACATTCCATTTTAAAGCCTTCTAAAAATATCTCCACCGACTTCGAGATCAGTTACCAAAGCCTGTCTGGTCAGTCAGCAGCTACTTGTGTCATTTGCGACATGACTGAATCACATTCGCATTCTTATTTTAAAATGAGATACATTATCCAGGTCCTCCTAAACACTGCCTTACCTGGTACTTTAAATCATGGGGATGTAGAATAGTTTGGAAGAGGTAAGTAATTTGCACTTGTAAGTCTATTTAAGTGTTAGCGTAATCATATTGAATAGGATGAAAGTAATCCATTAATAATGTTTTGGGCGTGCATGCGAGAAAGAGATAAAGATTGTGTGAGACTGTCTTAAACTCCGATCTCTCTTTCTGAACAGAATCTTGCAATCATGTAAAACTGCATCGGAAGCTGCTCTATTCTCATTTTTCTCCTTCTTTTCATATATGCATAAATGACCCAGTTTATGAACATGTAAGTTGGTATTCTCCTTTCTGCTTTACTCTCTTGTTATCTAAGAGAAACCACAAACGCATCAGCAAACTGCTTTAATCAGTAAAGCTCCAAGCTGACACACTTCTAGAGTTCTGCTTGCCAAAAATAGGATTTCATCTGTACTGGAATTTTTTTGCCCCTGAACCAGTTTAGCCAATGCTGTAGTAAACGTCAACTCTTTGTGCAGTCGGGGAGCACACATTTCAGTAGGTGGCGCTTCAACACAGCCCACCTGCTCATGGGGCTTCTGCGGCTCGACTTGCTCTTACCTGCGGTGCAGCGAAGACGCTTGGCCCAGTTCGCTAACGCCGCAGCTAGATCGTTGCGCCGGGCAGAACAACATCAAACACAGCTAAAACTTGCAGTCAGGTAGAACTGTTACTGCAGCGCCTGGTGATTATGTGTATACACACACACACACACACACACACACACACACACACACACACAAATTGTGCTTACCTACATCAGCTTTGTTTCTAAAACAGGAGACCAGAGAAGACGGACCTTAAAACACCAGGGACAGTTCAGTAACTTCAGTTCCCTATTTAATTTTTATCAGATTTGGGTTCAAACCATATCTGCCTGTCATTACTTTTTCCCCTTAAAAACTTTTTCAATATTTTTACACCATAAATCCTGAGTGAAAAAGATAGATTTCTCTTTCAAATAATGTTGACACTTAACTGAATGAAAGAATTATGTGCAAGTGACTTTAAAAAAACAATTCAATAAAAGGAACCATCTACGGCGACACTCCCTAACGTGTCTATAAATTGACGTAAACCAGGATGATTAAATGCACAATAAGCCACACGTCATTGATAAGCAGGAATAGATGCCTGGAGAGCAATGTACTCTGAAGGGATTCACTGTACCTAAGACAGCTCCCCATGGTCCATTGACCTAAAGATGTCTACAAGCTTCATCCAAGAGAAGGTGAGGAAGGAGAACAGAATACTTTAGCAATAAGTAACCACTCATCTCGGAAAAGAGGAGCTGACAATTCCTCACTCTCTGATGTGTTACCCAACATTCAGGGCTCAGATTAATTTCTTGTATAACTTTCTAATGTTATTGAAATCTTATGAGTATATGACAAATATGTGTTTCATTTGAAAATGTTGCAGTACTAGGGAACTTTTTGCTTCTTTTTCATAAACATTTTGCCTTTCGATCTGCTGCATTTGTATAATTGTACTGAAATACACATTTTTCAGGACACTAGTCAGAAGAGTAAGGAAGTATCATTTAATATACTATATTTATATGAAAATGCAATTTGCATACATTGACTTTTACAATTGATATAAAATTAACTAATCTAATGAAGACAAAAGCAAAGATTTTGTTTCTCCCAGATCTATTGTTTCTTCCATAATTCACACAAACATTCACGAAATTAACAGAATGATATATTTTGGGCTTTACCATGTTTCTAATGATCTTTCAGACAATAAAACATAATAACACAGTAAAGTGTAGTAACATAATATAATTTTAAAAATAAGCAATGGCAAATATTGAACATGATTATTTTCCTTCTTGAAAGGGAACTCATAGAAAAATAATCAGTGTTAGCTATGATTTCTTTGTCTATATTTCTGGAAAGAATTATTACAGGCCTAAAATGAATGAACTCAAATTCAATTTTGAAAATTCCTTTTTTTTCTCTGAAACCACAGTACATATCCTGCTGTAAGTTTTAGTTTCCTTTTCTAAGAAACATATCTTTTCTACCTGTACATGTTCCTCTGTTAGACTTTAATTCTCATTCTCTATTCCTGTGTATTTTAATATATCTTCCCTATGAAGAAGAAAAGAGTCCCTCTAAAATTTCACATCTTTTTTATTACAATATATTGACATCCTTTGCTTCGTTGACTTTTTATTACAGTCCTGAGGTTAAAAAAAAAAAATTGCCAGAGTCAGCTCAACTGTTGGCTGATTCCAAGTGAAGATTTCTGGTATTTTCTCTTTGCTTTTAGCTTCATGGATATTTTTTACTCCATCTTATTTTCAGTGGAAGTCAGATTAAAAATAACTTTGAAAGATTTAGATTTTTCTTTCCTCTCCTGTTTCCAAAGGTTTTGTGCCACAAAGTGCCAACGTAAAGGATGATGTTGGATCAGGCCCCCTTGGCCACTGCCACCTCCGTCGCACCCTGGCATCTGGACCACTCCAATCCCCGGGTCCCTGCTGAGCTCAGACTGCGGCTGCTTCCCCCAGCACAGGGCCACACCACTCCCGAGCCAGAACACGGGACCATCTGATGCGAGACTGGCCTAATGAAAGTCCAGCATGGGGCTAAATGAGTTTCTACCACTGCTGGGTGAGGGGCTAATGATGAAATAGCTCCCTGGGCTGGCTGCTGCTGTTGGTATCTTTGTCAGGGCATATGGCAGTTGGCTGAATGCCTTCCTGTGTGATTTCCTATTAGATTCATCCCAGACCACGTTCTATTCCTGCTTCCTTTCCTCCCTTTGCAGGCTGCCTTTGGCCGCCTGTTTCCTTGGCTCTTCAGTGCGCTGAGGGTCTCTCAGTGTGGTTGTTGGCTCAGAAATACTTGCTTTCGGAAGTGTATTGTGAAAGTGCTGTTAAAAAAAATGAAAACTGGATGGAAAAGCAGAAAAATGGGAGACAGAATGATATTGACAGTGTCACTTATACCCAGTGGATTTTTTTTCTCTTTCAAAGCATTGTAGCCGAAAGCATAAATTTCACACAACCCGAGAGACAATCATTTTGAAACTTGTTGAACACAGTAATTCTAAGCGAAGACTTTCTTGATCAGATAACCTGCCTGCCTGCCTGCCTCCCACTTCACACCCCATCATTCATATGATCGATCTAGAATGTCATAAGAATTAATAAATGTTAGATCAAGGAGCTATTTTCATTACAAAATATTTTTAAAGTGAATTTAATGTTAAACTAAAGTCAAATACTAGACAAAAAAGGGTTACTTTGGTTTATTCACTATCCTTACCCATAAAATCTCTCAGCTGAAAGGAAATCCGGGAGCATTCTAATTAATTAGTGCATTTCATGGACAAGTTTTGATTTTTGGATAGACTTTGATTTGCTATTTGTGGATTCAGCATCACAATCTGAATTGTGATGGAAAAATGCATACCATAAAAATTAAAACAGTTATCTGAATCCTAAAGATATTTCAAAAACATGCATTCTATTCTCTAACACTTGCAAACTCATTAACCACAAATAAATGCTTCACTGTCAATTTGTGTATTTTAATATCTGCATATAATTATATCCAAATATTGTTTGTTCAAATCTCAGATACACTTTTATTTTCTTTATTGGGTCTCATAAAAAGGATCAAAGATAAAAGGGCATGATTATGAAGACTTAACATTATTTCCTATTTTTTTATCTTTTGCATTAGAAAGTCACATATTTGAGAGCAACAGAATTGGGTAGATGTACAAACTGTCATATTTTGGCATTTAAATACTATGCCTAGGTTCTCTTTGCTGTGGATTATTTTTGTTTTTGTCACTGTCATCGAAATTATGCTTCTTTTGGAAAACTCCAAGACTTAAATACAATGCAAAATTTGCATAGCTGCAAGAAATAGCTCATTCTAATCTAAATATCCATGGCCCTTTCATAAACTTGTTCTGAAGAATTCTAAATGAAATCCCTTAGCTGTCCTATGTTTCTTATTGAATGGATATATTCATTGCAAGGGTCTGCCGGGACTCTGGCTGGTCCCGGTATCAGCCATGCGGTCACTGATAGGATCCAAATGAGATTGTTTTCTTGTAAATCGCGTGTTGCAGGAATACCGTCACGTTCCATATGCCGTATGCCCCATTTTAATTTATTCCCATGACAATAACTCCATTAATATAATTTTGGAACAAAGTGAAAATGATCGGAATTTTCTGTGTCACTGAAAAGCTAAACCTGCTTTCTTCTTAAGGAAATATGGCTTTAAAAATGCAAGAAAACCCAATAGCTCATTTACAAAATGTCTTCTTAGTGCAGATGTTATTCTCAAAATGTTTTCAAATTTATAGGAGTAAAATAAATTATAATAGTTTTCTTGTGTTTTTATACATTATTTTTGGGTGCCGTCTGAAATTTTTTTAAACTTGCTTTTTTGCTGTTTTTCTGCAACAAATTGATTAGACTTTTTATTCTTTCTATCCTTTCGAGACTTGCATTGAGTCAAAGAAAACTGAATTTCTCATTGAGCTGTCACAATTGTACTTTTCCATGTGATTCTTTACCTGCAGAAAAGGTAAGATAATATGAAATAATAACAAGAATAATAAGTAAAATTCAAGAAGCATCAATTATCACAATTCTGTCATCTCAGAAGAAAATACCCTGTTAAAAATTACTATAGCCACAAATTTATTGATCCATTGTGTGTCAGATCAGTCACAGTGTCCCCTTCTGCTATCTCATTTTCTCATCAGTCATTGAGGTTAGAGTTTTAGACACAGGGCCAGAATGTCACCCATAGTCAGAGATACACAGAGTTTCCAACCTTCATAAAATTAGACCTTGAAATCATCCAACTGTATTTCATTTCACCTTTGAAAATGTTTAATCTGTCTGAACTGTAACTTTAGTCTAGGCAAACTTGGGATTTGAACAAGAAACTTTCTGAATTTTATCTCAGCTGTTAACTTCTAAGTCTACTATACTTTGCACAATCACTGTCATCCCAATATTAATGCCATGGGTGGGGCTGTCACTAAGTGGAAGGATTTTTTGAGTTACAGGCTAGAACCTGTGGCTCTCACAGAGAAAGTATAAGATAACTGCTAACTCACTAGCATCTTTGTAGTGCAATTATTAGTATTGACGACATTTAAAATAATTTGGACCTCTTCAGCTACCAATACTCCTAAAGGTTTGTGTCTTTAATTAGCCTGTCAAGTAAAAGAGAAAGGAAAAAAAGAAGTAAAATTCTACTTTTTGTTAATTTATACATTATTCAAACACCTATTTATAAAATACTAGTTTAATGAATGAAAAGTGCCTCAATAATCACAGAGCAAAACATTTAAGAGGAGTCTTAGATTTTCTTTTGGTTAAAACATATTATATGTTCCATTGAGCTTCTGAAAACAAGTGGAAAACTGCTAGGCAAAAAACTACAGGAGCTGTCTAGTTCATCTTTTTCCTTTTATCAAGCTACTCCTTAAGAAGTAGTTCCTTGAGAAGTAGTTCTTGACTGCTACTGCCCACCCCACTAGATATTGGCTGTGTTTTCAGTGTGTTTTGGCAGTCAATATAGAGAGCTAACATATGGGTTTATATTCTCTTGAACAGGTAAGGAACAAAACAAGTAAGTTTGTGCACATCTAGCACTCCTAATTCACAAGATATAAATACATAGGTTAATACAGCTTTTTTTATATTTTGAAATAAGAACTCAATGGAGTAAGAATATGCCTAGCTTGGCAAAATCTACATGCAAGCTGCATAACTAATATAATTATTACAAGGATAGGTATTAATTTCACTTTTGATTTTCAGTAGGTGAAGAGATCATTTTACCCTCAAGTAATTTTATATTCTGTATTACTCCATAAATAAATAAACAAAAGAGATTTTAAATATGTGTTCATATACATTTTAAACATTCTTGGTTTTTGGAGTCCCACAGATTATGACTACACTCAAATTTAGGTTTTTAAATTTACAGGAAGTATATACTTAAGGATAAAGTAGGGTAGATTTTCAAATCAAAATTTTCAGAATGTTAGATGTGTTAACCAGGGAAATATGTAACTATCTGCCTACCTACTTCTCTATCTTTATGCACCTATGCTGTTTGTATTTCAACTGTCAATTGGCTGGAATTTTCCTGCTGGTGATGTTTTCTTCTCCATTGAAACAAACCTACAATTTCCATAAAAATAAATTATATAGCTTGCAGTTCATAAGTATTTCTAAGTCCAAAGAAACCAGTGATGGAAAACAGAAGACAAAAATATGTAAAATTGTTTCGTACTATACAAGGGAAAGAAATAGGGATAAAATGTTACATTATGCTTTGTAGTTGCTAAAGGAACAAAATTTTTTTTCCATGAATGTGTACAAGTGCTTATATATAACTTCACTTTTAATGTTAGCAATATAGAAACATATTGACCTACCATATGTGAATTTGAAACAATTAATTTTGGACTAATAACATCAATTAATATCAATAAATTACATGAAATGGTTTTAGTTTGGTTATATGATCTGCTACTTGGGTGATACAGAACTTCTACCAGTTCATTGTGCCAAGGTAAGTGGGAAACAAATATGGTGAGACAAATTGCAAAACCATAAACATGAAGCAAAGGAGTTTTGGAACATGCTTTGATTATACAGAAATGTAACCAATGATCTAAATTTCTAAGTATATTTTGAATACAGGTGTCTATATTAACTCCTGAAAATTGCAGTTCTCTTCATATTTTCAACTATCTTCTTGACATACAAGTTTACAGCTTCCCAGACAAGTTGGGACAATCTTATTATTTGAAAGATTGCAACATACTAATTCCTAGTTATAATTTTTCTATTAAAAACCTCAAAAAAAAAAAGAAAGAAACTCCAAATGTGTCTTCTTTTTAAGTAATTTATCTTCTGTTATTGACTGTAGTATTTACCAAAATTCATCCGTAGATCTCTTCTTAAATACTTTTACATGCATAATTTCACATGTAAAATTTCTACATATTGCTTAATATATGTGATACCACCTTTTGCTTTCAGACAAGAATCTTAAGACATTTACAAACGTTAACAATTCTGACATCCCCATAAAAAGCATCGTATCACTTTTGGACAGTGAATTACTCTATTTCCTGCCTACAAGTTTTGTGATACCATCATATGTGCTTATTAATTGATATTTTAGGGCATAAAATTCTAAGGCTTCATTTTATTACATTTTGAAATTAATCAAATCTCTTTGTTGTTGAAATAGCTGATTTCTTCTAGGTGTTAATTCTTATTCTAGGGTAAACTGAACTAATACATAAGTACATTCATTGTCATAAAGCACAATCTATATAAGACGGTGAAGAAAACTCACAATAAATGAACTATGGATTGGAATGCAGAGGTGTGGAAATACCCACTACATGCAGGTCTTGCAGAGCACACTTCCTCATACTTTTCTGTCTAAGATATTTGACAAGTTTGTCCAAATATTAAAAGCATTACCATGACCTGGCTTCTCCATGAATCTAGCTCTTGGCCAGCTCCCAAATCCAGAGAGTTTTGTTAACTGTAGCAGGTTGAAAAGAAAAAAAAATCATTGTTGACCATAGAAGATTGCTCTTGTTACATTAAACAAAATAAATCTGGGGTTTATGGGCATGGTGTGGAGTGTGACCATGCTTTTAATCAGGGAATATTGAAACTAGGAATTTGACACTCACCTCAGATTAGAAGTCGAATTCTGATGAGCTGAAGGCAGATAAGTGCTTTCACCTAATTTTACTTTTTACTCACACACACAAAATTTGAAGTCTCTAGTTAACCATAAGTAACATTTCTAAAAATCTGGTTTTTTTCCATCCAAAATAATTTTAATTCTACTTTATATTCTTTCACATACTAGGTGAGAGAGGCTGCTAATTTTATATGATTTGTGGCTCTTATTTATTATTTCAATAAAGGCACAAATATTTCTGGAGCGCTTATTTTCATTTAAAAGGAATCAGAAATTACTTTATAATACCATAAGAAAATCCCAGGCCAATACCTTTGATTAATGCAGACACAAAAATCCTCATCAAAATACTAGGAAAACAAATTCAATAGCACATTAAAAATGTCATGTAACATAATCAAAAGGGTATTATCCCTGAGATGTAAGGATGGTTCAATAGATACAGAAAAAGAATTTTACAAAATTAAACATCTTACACAATCAAAGTTCTTAACAAATATAGAAGAAATGTACCTCAATGTGATAAAGTCATTTTGACAAGCCCACAGTTCACATAATACTCGACTAGGTTTTAAGATCAGAAATGAAACATGTTGCCCATCATTACCATTTTCATTTTAAAAATGGTACTAAAATTCCAAACCATAGCAATTAAGCCGCCCCAGAAATGGAACCCAAAGTTAAAAGAAAGAGGTTAAACCTTTTTTGGAGATGATTGTATTTAGAGAAAAATGTAAGGATTCTACCCAAACAGTAAAAGTAGACCAAAAAAATTCAGTAAATTAGTAGAATACCTTTAATCACATTTAAGAAATCACATTTAAGAAATCTATAGTGTTTCTATGCACTACCCAAATAATTTTAGCAATAAACCAAGGAGCTGAAAGATGTGTACAATAAAAATACAAAACACTGGTGAAAAGAAATAAAGAAGACCCAAATTAATTGAAAAGAAAGAAAGAAAGAAAGAAAGAAAGAAAGAAAGAAAGAAAGAAAGAAAGAAAGAAAGAAAGAATCCAGGTTCATGGGTTGGCAGATTTAATATTGTTAAAAATGTCCATACTACCCAAAACCACCTACAGGTTCAATAAAATCTCTATCAAAATTACAATAGCAGGGCTTTTTTTTGCAAAAACAGAAAAACAATTTTAAATTTTTGAGAAATCACAAGAAGATTTCGAATGGCCAAACCATAAACAAAAAGATCCAAGGTAGTGGCATTACCTTGCCTGATTTTAAAATATTCTACCAAATCACTGTGTGCTAAGTTGTATGGTACTGGCATGGAAACAGACACACAGGGCAATGGAACAGAACAGGATTTCTGCGAAGTTCAACTGATATATGACACAGGTGCCAGGAGCACACGATGGGCAAAAGACAGTCTCTGCCATAAACAGCACTGGGAAAACAAGGCAGCCACTCAAAGAAAGCTGCCACTGTACTTACCTCCACTGTGAACCAGAAGTCAGCTCAGAGTGGACTAAGGACCTGACCCTAAATCTCTAGCTGTAAAATTACTACAAGAAAACACAGGGAACACGCTTGATAGTAACGATGTGTGCAAATGTTTTACTGATATTCAGCACAGTCAACAAAAGCAAAGGGAGAAAAATGAGATTAAAAAAAACTAAAACTGCTCTGTACATTTAAGAAGATGATCCACAGAGAGAAGGGTAATCTACAGAATGAAGAAACATGTGCAAAGTACATATCCAATAAGGAGTTAGTACTCAAAATATATAAGGAACTCAACTCAATAGCCAAGAAAAGAACACTACAAAAAAATGCTCCAAAAAATTCAATTAAAAATTGGTGAATGTCTGAATAAATATTACCAACAGGAAACAATATCCAGCAAGTATAAGAAATACACTCACCATCATTTATTGTCTGAAGACTGAAGATGAAAACCATCGTGACATATCACCTAACACCTGTTGGGATAGGTATTATCTGAAACAGAAAAGACAAATGCTGACATGGATAGGAAAGAAAGGGAATCCTTGGACACCGTTGTTGAGTATGGAAGTAAGTAGAGCTATTATGGAAAACCACATGGTGATTTCTCAGATAAATTAAAAATAAAGTTGTCATGGAATCTTTTGATCTCACTTGTGGGTATAAATATTAATGAAATCAAATCAGTGTATCAAGGAAATATCTTCCAGGCTGAGATATGGCTTAGTGGGAGGGCACTTGTCTAGAATGTAAAAGGCTTTGGGTTCAAAATCCAGCACAGCAAAAAATAAACAAACAAGTGATAGCTGAACTCCATATGTTTCAGCAATAGCCACAGAACACAATAAAAATTAATCTAAGTGTCTACTGATGGATGAATTTAAAAGGTATATCTACAATGTGGAGTGCAGTTGGCTTTTCCAAAGGCCATTCTGTCACCCCAAACAACACACTTGAACAAGAAGGGCTTCATGCTAAATGAAAAGATTAAAAAGTGCACAGTCTCCCTTTAGATGTGTAACCTAAACAAATTGAAACCCAGAAAGCAGAGAAGAGGGTGGTTGTCAAAGAACGGGGAATGTAGAAAAAATGATGAGATATTGGTCGGAAGTTGGAAAGTTTCAGTTATACAGGAGGAATAGGTTCTAGGGATCCATGGCACAGCAAAGTAACTGCAGCCAAGAGTCATGTATCTCACACATGACAAATGGTGAATTTAGATCTTAAATGTTCTAACCACACATAGGCACACATGCACACACAACCACGTCAAGTGATGAATGCATTACCTTGCTTGCTTGTGGTAAACATTTCAGGGTGTGTATTAAAACATCACATTTTACACTGCAAATATGTAAAGAAATTGTGCTCTGAATAACTTAATTATGTATAAGTAAAACTGGAGAAATTTGGTAAGTATACATGATAGAGTATTATGCAGCCATGAACAAAGATAAATTTGAGTCATTTGTAGGACAATGGATGCATTTTGAATCAATAATGCTAAATGGAAAAAATCAGACACAGAAAGTTAAATATCACATGGCTTCTCTTACATAAGAAGCCCAAAGTATAAATAAAGAGCCAAATGAAAGAAAGAAGGTAGAAATGAGCTTGGTACGTACTCTGCAACAACTTTCAAGGAACCAGTCGTATATTTCCTATACATAGATCATGACTGCCTCTGGCTTCATTTCAGCTTCTGCTTTCAGTTCATTCTCTGCATTCACCCCATTCTTTCTTAAAATTTTATTCAAACAAATAATAAGAAAAGCTACATTTAAAGGAATCTTCCTGTTTTCCAGGCACTGTGGTGAAATACGTTGTGTGCATCATTATGTCAATTCTCATGACTCAAAGATGTGGGAATTAACGTGTTCATCTTAGAGGAAGTGAGCTATAAAGAATTAACTGTCTTGTTTGTAGTCATCTTTAGAAACTGGCAGATTCAGTTTGATATCAAGCTTGACTGTTACAAAAGTCGATGTTTTTGGGTCAGGGATCTAGCTCAGTGGCCTAAGCGCCTGCCTGGCAAGCGCGAGGTCATGAGTTCAATCCCTGGTGCCACAAAAAAAAAAAAAAGCCGATGTTTTCAACCAGCACGTTATTCTTAGCTCAATTTGCCTTTGTAAATTTGAACAAAATAAATTAAACAAACGGACTCTTAAGTCATCTTCTTAAAAGTGGAAATAACTTCAAAAGCATTTGTGGGTGTAAGTAAGGAGTGTTCCTGGAATCTATGAAGTCAATAATTATCAACATCATCAAAATTCCATTGTCTAAGTCATCCTTTATTCTACAAATGTACATGGAATACCTAGAGAGAATTTGGATATAGGGCACGGGTAACATATGTGTGACTACGATGGATGAGAAATGCTTTTTTATATAAGTCTTCCCCTCAGGATTGGCACAGACGATGAACAAGTCAGCCACGTGCCATCAGTTTCAGATCATGAGTAGCTGCAGAAAGAATAATGAGGTAATAATGTGATGAAGAACAGTTCATATATATGCTGCTTTGATGTAAGTGAGAATAAGTCTCTATCTCCTATAATTGTGAAGGCAGATAACCTTAAGCATTTATGATCTATACATATGATATTTTCCTATGAGCATGCACACTTGGCATCCTGTATTTACTTCAACAACAAAATGATATCTTGAATTATATCATATCGTTAGACTCTCCCCTAAAATATTGGATTAAGACTAATGGCACAGAAACTGAGTGCTAATTATCCCATGATAAGCAAATACTTCTCCTTGTGTTATCAGAGTGAAAATTATTTGAGAAAGGGATGTATGTACCCAGCGTATAGTCAGGGACACACTATCCCCACTTCTGTGAAGACCTTTCGTAGACAGATTCAAGGTTTTAATAGAGTAAGAATGGGTGGTTAGCTTTCCATCACTGTGAAAAAGTTACTTGAGATAATCAATTTAAGAAGGGTGAATATTTTAGTTTGGCTTACAGTTTTGGGGGTTTCAGTCCATGGTTGTTTGGCCCTGTTGCTTTTTGGTCTATGGTGAGGTGGCACATCAGGGTGGCGATTGTGTAGTGGAGCAAAGCTATTTATGGTTAGATAGCCAGGAAGCAAAAAGAAAGGGTCCAGAGTTCAATTCCCCTCTACAGACACACTTCCCAATGATCCAGTCCTCCAAAAGGGTCCACCTCAGAAAGGTGGTACTACCCCCTTGCAGTTCCACAAACTGGAAACCAAGCTTTCAACACAAATGCCTTTGTGGAGCATTTAGGATTCAAACTACAGCAGGGGGTTTAATTATTTACCTAGATGTTCACAACTAAAGCTCGTCAATTCTTAAAAATATAATGTTGTTTGTATTCCTATAAATATGGATATAAGACTCCACCTCTTGAAATTGGAGTGTGTTATTGTTTCTGATAATAGTGATGCTACTACTCTTTAAAGTTTGCTAGAAAATAAACGAGATTTTAAAATGTAACATATAGGATCATTAAGTTGCACATTAGGGACCCTAAGGTGTGGCTTCTCTTCTCTGTATGAGTACAAATGTATGTAAGGACTTCCACAGTAAATGGCTCTCCTGAAGTTAGGAATGACCAAATATGTAAGGCTGGCATCACTGTCATTTAAATGAAAAAATCCTGAGTAAAAGAATTTGCAGCTAATACAATTTTTTCATCATTTCAATACCATAACTGGGGTGCATGAATTAATTTTCAGATTTTTCAAATTAATATTCAGGGTTTTTATGTATTAATTATGCAACTGTTGATTGTCCATTTTCTTCCAAGAAGAGCGGCACGGGCATTTGCCTCTCCCTCGGATCATCGTCGTTGATCTCGTTTAGCCTCTGACTGTGATTGCTTGCAGCTGGTGTCCATTTGCAACAACATTTTTATATCGTGTACAAGATTAGAGCAAACAAACTACTTTGACTACAGTATTCTCCGATTACATTAATTTTATCCACTGATGTCTTTATTTCCTTCCTTTCCAATTTAGCTCTGTAATGTGAAAATTGGCCCTATTTTTGTGCCTATTATGAAGCTCTTAATCCACTCTTTCTTCCCACATGGTGCTAGTTGCATAAGAAAACTTCACAAACAAACTCTTCTAATGGGAACAAGAAGATTTTCTTTTTTTTTTTAAAGAAAAAATCCTAAAATGAATTGGAGGGGTTAACTTTCCAATCTTCGAATTGGAGAAAATTTGTTCCAAAACAGTCGCTAGGAAGAAGCATAGCTGTTATATCACCTACTTTGTAGTATTTTCACTGCTAAATTTGTAATATTTTCTCTTCTCAGGACAGAATCACTGTGGTTTGATCCAAGTGAAGAAAGTTGTTGAGGGAATCACAGGTTGGTCATAGAAAATGGTGACTGAAAAGTAGAACTTGAAAATAAAGACATTAAAAATATAAAAGAGGCATAAAGAGCAAGGATGGGTAGAGGGAGTAAAGCAAACTGGGAAGGTGCACATTTTCTGTGAAGTTGTAGAGAATTGGGTTGGCATCATCTACCATCTTTTGTATGGGGCAATATACATTCGGGTGAAGAAAAACAAGAAAACATCACATCAGTCAAATTGTTGACTGGAAAAATAACTATATGAGCCTAATTAAGACTAAGTTTCATAGTTTAAGAGTCAAGTAATACTTAATGGTATGCATTAAAATAGAGTAACTTTCATTATCATAAGCATACATATGCATTTTTATTAGGTGCATAATGTTAAAATTCAAATAGCCCTTGGGTTTCTGGAACAATGTTTTAAAATTTTTGTATAATAATTAGAGAAACTATGTAGTATTCCATATAGTTCAATGTAAATATGTTACATGGTTCTAGGTAACAAATATTTTATAAAAATACATAATACTGGTGTTTTTTGTTTCCATTAGGAAGTCTCTGTGAACCTACAGCCAGAAAAGTCAGGGCCAACTCAAGATCCCCACACATTTTGAGTCTTGCCCTGCAAAGCCACTTTCAGAGTTGAGTCTTGTTGCTTACATAAAACTCAGTCACCTTGTGCATGACTTTAATATTCCTCTCTTATGGGACAGGATCAGATGACAGCACAGATAGTAAAAAATAGGTGTTCATATCCAGATCGGAGTGACTCCAGCATCGATGCACATATGACTTTAAAATTTTGTATCTCAGTAAGAAATAGACTCCATCATGTGTGGATGCCTGTTAAAAATGCATGTGATTTCATTCTCAGTGTTTCCATGATGATTATACGGATATGGATTAAGGAAAGTGCACATGAATTTTCAAGGTTCTTATACACTGTCTCTCTGATCCCTTCGTGGTGTTGTGGCTACAACATTAACAAAAGCTGGCATTACTTTCCAAGGAGTTGAGCTTGGTTGTTATCTTTTCTAATTCTTCAAGCTATCATCTGAGAGAGAAACTCCATTTTCCTGATATTCATTTATATTTGACTATATTATGGGGTTTCTGAAAAGATCTAAGGTGTAGGGATGCTCAGTAGTTAGGTAAATCTTGGCAAGTCTCTGCCACTTATAATCAGGACACAGAAAAATATGTCACCTCCAAATGACCAGCTGAAAAAGAAAATAACCAGCTGGTCTTTAAAGTTATCCAAAAACACCAATAATGCTTTGGATGCAACTATCTGTGTTGTATCTGTAAAGGCAAATCAAATTATTGTTCTTGTTGTTAAACAAAACCATGATTAGCATTTTAGTGGCAAGAGAAAGCTCTTCAACAGGACTTGAGCTATGGCATGTAAATATGACTAGTGCCCTATAACAAAATTTCAGTCATGAAACTGTAGTGATTCCTCTACAAACAAATAGACTCGGTTATAGTCTACAAGTTGGATTCCTCCTCCCATTTTATCTCTATGATTCTAACTATATAGTTGCTTACTGAATAAAATGATCACTGTAAAGAAAAACATTTTTCTTTAATTTCTCAACTTTCTCTTTTTATTTCTCTTTGTTCTTTTCTTAGATTCTAAATTTCTGATTTTGCATTTGAGGTTTTATAGATAATAACTTGAAGTAAACAGATGGGTCCACAATGCCCATGCTCTAATGTACTGCACAATTTATAAATTGTCTCTCAATAACATGCAATATTTTTAATACTATTGAAAGGTAAATATTAAAAATTAAAACACATACATTGTCAGGTAATAATATATACATACAGTGAGACCCAACTTTTTGGAGTATTAATTCATGTGTAAAAATAATTTTTTACCTGACTTTCTTTTGAAGTTAATATTCGTTAACCTGATCTTTATTTTTGGAGGAAGTAAAAAAAAAAAGTCAGCTCTGAGATCTTGTGAGAACTCGCCCAACTTTTAACTCCCTGCCCTAATTCTAAAACCAGTTGTGATCATTCTTATAACATCTTTTCCAAAGCTTTCAAATGATGACTGATCCTTCCGTATTTTTAATGAGCTTTGGCAACCTGATACCATAAGTTAAAAGAATAGTAATTACAGTTTCACAAATAAGACTGCCTTTGATTTGGTTTAGGATTATATTATATATACAATCCATGTTTAATACTCAAGATCAATAACAGTCATTGCCAAATTTTTACTCCACCCAGCTTCAGGTTATTTCTTGCCCAGATTACAAACTTGTCTGATTCATACAATCAAACATTTTGATTCCCAGCTAAACTCTTCACTTATTACTCTGGGAATTTAGTCGTGATGTTTCACTTCAGCTTTTTCTTTAAAGCAGAAACTCTTTAATGAGCAGGTAGCACATAACTACATTCGTATCTACGGGCAGATTCCTAAAGCATAAAGTTTACATATCTATTCAATATATTATAAGATCATAGCTTAGAATTTGCCAGTCAACACAGGTGTAGTGTGAATCTTCAAAATCTCCATTTTGCCCGTGATTTCTATTCTCTCCAACATCCAACATTCCCTAAACCAACTAACATAAATCACACAGAGGCAAAAATCATTGCATTTAGAGCTCTGGCTCCCACTTTTATGAGACACTACCCGAGAAATGCGGGTCTTTGTTTAATGCTCTGTAAATTTATAATTTATACATGAAGTGATTTCTAAAGCACCTCTATCCTATAGATTTTGATCATATAATTCCAGCTGATAATGCTTGATATTAATGATTTATGTCCTAATCTGTATACCTTGCCCAGGAAATATAGCTATTCCTATGATATGATTTTTACTCATCATGCCAAAATATTCTACTTCTGAATTTTTCCAAACTGTGGCTTTTTCTTTCTTGAACTATATCCATTTCTGGTTTTCATCACAATGGTCATTTCAATAATAAATCTAAAGCTGTAAATATACTCTTTACATATGTACATTTGCTTTTTATATTAATCTATTGTGTGTATATGTTTGATTTTTTGAGATAGGATCCTGTTAGGTGGTTCAAACTGGCTTTAACCTTATTTTGTTCACAGGTTGGCTTCAAACTCAGGATACCTGTGCCTCAGCACCTCAAGGGTTAAGACTGAAAGCACGTGCCACCATGATCAGCTAAAAATGACTTTTAAATCTATTATTGCCAAAAAACTTCGATTGCAACTATCTTTTGTTACTAACATAGTAGTTGCTCAATATGTGTACTGAGTGAAGCTTATCATTATTTTAAACATCAATACTTTAATAATATCTAGTAGAATATTATCTTGTTTTTTACTTTTAAATATTCTAGAATTTGATATTTTGTTTGAAGATAATATGATAAAGGCAGAAATAATGTAATTTGTCTCAGAATACTACAAAGGTCTGAAAATTAATCTGACAATTTGAGCAATAATTTATAATTAACTTTAAACTGGAATTCAGAGCTTGCTTGTAATAAGAGTTCCTTCCTCCATAGAGACTTCAACGCCAATAATGAAAACAGAAAAAAAAATTTAAAGATTCTGAAAAAAGAAACCAAACTAACAATGCAAGGATTAAAGCTAAGAGGGAGTTAAAGGAAAAAAAGCAAAATTGTGGCCGGGGATTCAGAATTTAAATATTTGAGTCACAATATGAATTTCAAAATAAAAACTTATACCAAAAAAATGAAAATTTTTCAAAAGGAGAACAACTTCCTCCTACCCTGAGACCTAGATCTGTTTGTTACTAGTTGGACCTCAATAAATACAGGAATCAGAGGAAGATTTCAAGGCCAGGTATCACCCACAGAATTCGCACTTGGGTTTAATTATCTGTTCAGTTAAGTATCTGTACTCAAAGGTCTGCTTTTTTTTTCTTGTCTAACTTTTTAAGATTCTACTTTCTAGCATAAGGATGGCTGTTAACTTACTGAGTTTAAGTGTGTAGTATGGGGAATTTTCCACTACAAAAATCAATGGAAATGTGGAAGCAAAGATGTCTACATAATAAACTGGATCATATAAAATTACAAACATGGAACATTGTTGGCCTATGAAAGCAGTAGATTCATGTGACCAAACCTAAAACATAGTCAGACAATTCTGAAAAAGCAAAACTTGCTTTGGTTTGCTATACCCTTTTCATAGAGACTAAGCCCTTATGAGGGAATTTTAATTTAATTCAATTTAAAGGAGCGAGCCATGATTTTAGATTCAACAAGGTCTCTGTTTAAATGCAAGAGCTTCTCATCAATCATGTAACCTCATCAAAACTAATTCATTCTCAGAAATACAATTCCTCCATTTATGAATTGGGGAAGTAATATTTTCCTATGAAAAATGATCCAATTAGTGAAAATATTTATGTAATATATA
>RJWT010005536.1:0-30770 GCA_004365215.1 Cuniculus paca | reverse complement strand
AACATGGTGCAAGGTAGTGATAGAGGCAAGGTGTTCCACCCATGGCAGCTAAGAAGAAGAGAGAATCATAAGAGGCCCTGGACAGAGCTATACCTTTCAAAGTTATGTCCCCACTGACCCAGTTGTTCCAACCAGGAACTCCCTCTTTATAGTACATAAAGTGCCCTCATGATTCAATAACCTTTCAAAATCCCCACCTCTCAACACAAGTCTTCTGGGAGATGTTTTTGATTGAAACCATAATACTATGAAACAGAATTGGTTGCAGTTCTGGAAGGAAGACAAATTAAAATGTAAGAATCTCTCCAGGATTCCTGACCTCAAGGGTTTCTCACTCACTCCCATAGTTCATAAAACTTATGATTTGTGTTACTACCAGTTTAGTTACGGAAACTTCTGTTCTTGGTAACCCATTTGGTTACTACTGCTCTCTAAATTCTCTGTCCAGATTTCAGGGTGTTCTCTGTTCCTGAAAACTCACTGTTAAAAGAAAGAAAAAGAAGCACGGTGAGTGCTTGTGTATCATATTCTGATGAAGGCCTTTAACCCATCGTATATATGGAAATTTCAAAATTTTATATTAAGAAATTAAGCCCATGGGTATATGGATTATATATGAAATCAGTATATAAAAATGTGCTTGGCATAACTCTTTAGGGAAATACAAGTCAAAACCACAACAAAATCCAAAACACAATTTTAGAATGGCTAAAATTAGAAAAACTTAGCCAATTGTGTAAAGAATTGGAGAAACTGGATTCCCATAGTATGCTATAAGATGCAAAATGGCACCATTTGCAGAACAGTTTTAAAGTTTCTTAAAACATTACACATATCTTTGTAATATGATTCTACCATTCTCTCTCTGTATATTTACCTAAGAGATAGGAATATTTTGACAGGATGGATATGTTCTTTATCTTAATTGAGATACTGGTCTTAATTCAAACATATAGGCCAAAAATTGTCAAGTGTAATACCTTACTAATGTGCTCTTTATTGTTTATCAATTCTAACATTAAAATCTTTTTAAAAGACATCAATAATTCTAACCATAAACTAAAAATATGAGTGAATGGGGAAAAATATCTTTAAAAACTGACTTTAAAAGGAAACACTACTTTTATTCTCCATTCCTTAAAAATAAACATTAGAAATCCTAGGAAAAATAATATACATGTCCATACAGTTTCAGCAAATGTTAGAATTAATGATTTCAATGCTATCTAAATTCTTTTTTGGAATGTATAGACAATACTCAAAAGATGAGGACACTACATCAACTTTTTTAGATCTTTCTCAAAGAAGTTCCCTTATTTTCCATTTCTTTTGCATTTTTTATTTTACTTCTGTACTGTAGCACGATTATCCTAAACAATTTTATACTACCTTTAATTTTTGTAACATCATTTAAGTTTAGATTAAATATGAATTAGTGCCATTCTTTTGCATTTACTGTAACTTCTAATTTTAATTTTTGAACTTGAGCAGCATAATCAACTCTCTTTCTCTGATTCTATCATTGTCTGCAATGTATCAATATTCAGTAGTCTCACTTTTCAGATATGTAGAAGGGTTCTCATATTATAGGACCCTGTATGTCAGAGGATTTATTAAATAAAAGTATCACTTCAGTATGTATTTCCCTGGAGCCAAATGTCATATGTAACAGCAAAACCACTTAAATTCAGTTTTTCTTCTAACTTGCCACAATTAATTCTGCTGTTTTTAGTGATGGCTGTCTGAGTAATTGAATTTGTGTTTTCTTGTCTCTGCCAATCACCAATATAGAATGGGGCCCTTGGGATTTTCACACACATGTATGCCTTTCAGATGCTACTGCTTCAGTTAAGACATCATTAGTTGGACCTATAGAGATGAAGTAAATCCTTTTGAATGTGCTCTATATAGCCTGTGGATATACTTATTCTTGATCTCTTTCTTTTAACATTATCACTTTCTTTGGATTTGGAAGTTACCCTACATGGTTTGAATTTATAAGGAGTAAATATTTGCTGACTTCTTTGAAGATGGTATCTTTTACTCTGTGTATCATTCTTTTCATCTGCAGTATATAGTTGTTTCAGAAAGGATAATGTGAAATAATGCTATTTAAGATACTTTTTTAAAATTTCAGATGCCTGTGACAATATTGTTTCCTGTTAATGCATATGGAAATTGGGGCCTTCCTTTCATTGAGTTATATCCCAAGCTCTTTTTATTTGTATTTTTTACTTTTTTTTTTTTGAGTCAGGATGTTTCTAAGTTGCCTACAAACATGAGAGTTGAATTTGGAATTCTTTTGCCTCAGTGTCCAAAATGCTGGGATTAAAGCTGTGTTCATGGTAACAGGTCAAGTGTAATTTGATAATCTTGGAGTTTGAAAAATCCTAAATAATATACAAAGCTCAAAAAGCATTAAACTAATTGTGTTGGTCACTTTTTTCTCATTGTTGAGACAAAATACTTGATGCCCAAAGTGAAGGAAGGAAAGGTTTACTTAGCTCACAGTTTTTGGAGGTTTCAGTCCATATTCAGCTAGCTCCAAGGCAGTGTGGTATGGCAAAGGGACAACCATTCATGGCTGCAGCAAGTTACGAGATCAAAAGGGAAAAGTAGGAAGCAAGCCTCTTTCCCAACATTATATTGCATGCTGGCTACCCACTATAGGGCAGGTGCAGCACTTACACCGTCAATCTCAGCACTAGACAATGATCCATTCACAAATGGTAGATACAGCCATCTTTGAAAGGTCTGCCCTCATGACTGCATGACCCTTTGGGGGTACATTCAGAGGTAAACCATAACATTCCACCCCTGGCCCACCAAAGATTCATGTACACCCCTTAACGGGAAAGGTATTTAGTTCATCTGTAAGAGTTTCCAAAGTCCTAACAGTTTCAGCACATCTCCTCCGAGATCTAAGGCAAACTGTTAGCTGCATACCTCTGTACAAATGAAAACAAAGTTAAACACTTCCAACATTCAATGGCACAAGATAAACATTGCCATTCCAAAGAGTGCAGACAGGGGGAATACAAAGGAATGGAACCAAAAGAAGTCCAAAATCCAACAGGGCAAATACTAAGTGCTGCAGTTGCATGTGGAATATTCAAAGCAATCTGTGGCAAGTTGTGAACTCCAGAGGGGTTGTGTGACTCTTCCCCTACAGCACTTCTGGTGGTTGTAGCTTCCACAGTTTCTCTCTTGGGCTGGCTTTGCTCCCTTCTTGCAGGATTTCTTAGCCAATCCACACTCCTGGCTTTTCCAAACTTCTGGGTTCTTCATTGCACTTTTGGCTTCACACTCACAGCTCCACACACGGCCCTCTCAGGGGCACACTTCCTGGCCTCCCAGGCCTTCTGAAATCAGAGTGGAAGCCTTTTTAACCTCAGAACTCTTGCATTCTGTATGCATCTAAACCTAGTGCCAAGTGGACAATGCCAAGGTCTGCTGCCAGTTGGAGCAGTAGCCAGGTTTTCCTCCCTCTTGGTTGTAGGGGTTGAGTGCCTGGATCACTGACCACTCTGAACCTGATTCTGTGGAAAAAATTTCTTATGCTGCCACCACTGTGGAACCTGGAGTGGCCACTGCTGCCACTCTGGTACTCTGCAATTTTCTCCTCAAAGCAGAGTTTTTCACTTTTGCAGTTTCGAGACTGCAAAGCATGCAGACCCACTGCTGCTTGTGATGCCCTAAGTCTATATTCTATTTTCTCCTGTTCCTTTTCAACAAAAGAGATCTCAGCCATATCTTTGCAGTCCACAGTTCTACTGGAGCTTTTTTCCTGGACAAACCTGCAGTGTTTTAAATCACCCTGTGGGGCTCTTTACTCTTGATTTGTGACACAAATCTGGCTAAAAACCACAATAGCTATGCCACTGCCTTAACATCTTATGGCCTTGAATTTTTTTCTGCCAGATTAATTAGTCCAGCATCCTTAATCTCAATCTCAGGCAAACTCTCTGGATACGGACAAAATGCAAACTTTCTCTCAAGTCATAACACACATCCTCTAGAGTCCAACAACCAATGCAGTCCTTCTTCCCAGCAGAAACTTCCCAAGCCTGGTCTTTACTGGTTTTCTCATCTTCTGAATTCTGACCAGGATCTCTCAAATAGAGCAGCCTAAACTGTTCCAGCTGTATGCTTTCAGGAAATATCTCTGAACCTTTCCAAACTCTTTCCATAAGCCATTCCCAAAGACTTTTGAACCACATAGTCAGGTATAGTCACAGCAATGACCTCACTTCACTGGCACAAAATTCTGTCTTGGTTACTTTTCTTTCATTGCTGAGACAAAATACTTGACTTCCAAAATAGAGGAAGGAAAGGTTCATTTAGCTTATAGTTTTTGGAGGTTTCAGTTCATAGTAAGCTAGCTCCAAGGCAGGGTGAAGTAGGGTGGTATAGGATGACATGGCTAAGTGGCAACCATTCATGGCAGCTGCAAGTGACAAGAGCAAAAGGGCAAAAGGACAAAGCACACATCTTTCTCTCCCTTGTATTTTATGCCAGTTACCCAATGTAAGTAAGGTGTGTGCAGTATTTACACCACTAATCCCAGCACTAGACAATGAATCAATCACAAATGCTAGACTGAGCCACCTTTGAAAGGTCTGCCCCCCAAGACTGCATGAGGCTTTGGGGAGACATCCAGAGGCAAATCATAACATTAATGTTTGATAGATTTCTCTTTATGGAAAAGGAAATATACAATAATCAAAGATATATTAATGAAAGCTAAAGGACTAAAGAGAACTAGGGAGAAAATATAAAAAGTAAACACACCAAACAAAGACAATAAAATTATGCTGAAATCAATGGGTACAAAACAAAGTACCAATGAAACATTTTCACAGACTATGGGCCAATTTGTAAAATGTGTTTGCAATTGTAATTTTAAATAACATCTTCTGTCTCTGTTATTTGTGCAACTCCCAAATGTTTTTTGTATTTCTGAATTGCAACATGACTCCTTTCCAGGTAAGTAGTAACCCTTGACCAGATCATTAACTTGGGTCCAGGATAATGCTGGTCTTGATAGAAAGAAGCTAAAATTATGGAATTTGAGAAACATTTCAGGACATTGTTCATGGGAGAACAAATTCTAGGCTAAAAAAGTCCTAGGAGAACACATGATGCAAAACCAATAGATGGTGAGTACATTCAACCAGGTGAAAGGAAATGGCCAAAAAAACAAAAAACAAAACAAAACAGAAAAACAAACAAATTAACTAGAGGATAGCTGTTAGAACATTAGGATAGGAGGGAAGTTTAGTCACTGCGGGGTTTTTTAAAGGAAACCAGTCTAAGTCTGGAAAAGCCACTGTGGTTCCAGCCTTCTGCAGCTCCCTACCCTAGTTCAGATTAGGCACACCCAACCACTCTTCAGAGTGAATTTCATCTAGTGCAGGTACTGCCCAACTATTCCTCCAAGAACATTGACTTGTAAACTACAGAACTTTAAATTACAACCTGACTTTGCCTATGGAAGATATCAATTAAAGTGATTTGATGGACAGCTCAGATATTTCTGTCATCCTCAATTCCCAGTATAGAAGGGATTGACTGAGCTGCCATAGGCCCATTCTACCACAAAACACTTCTATAACCACTGAGAGGTAGAACTCACTTTCTATCAACAATAAGTGGCTTCTCTTATTAGTACAATCGAAGAAGAACTTTGGATTTAAAGGAATATAATCACATCCTGCTTTTCATCAAGAAACATCTGATAATAAAATTATGATGAGAATTAAATGTCACCCATATAAATACCTCCTACAAAGAAGAATACTAAAGCTATTTGTTTATTTGTTTCATTTTGTTTTGGGTGTGTGTATGTGTGTATATGAGCATGTGTGAATGTTAGTTATTGATTTTTGCTTCTATAGAGTGTTGTTTTTTCAGTCTCACACCAAGGATTGTTTCATAGGATTTTCTAACTTTGTATCTCTTCTAATTGCTATGCCTTATTTAATGACCTACCTGTTTTATTGACTATTCAGACTCATGACCAAGATGAGCTGTTCAGACTTATGGTTTCTCCTTATTTTTTTGTACAGTTCTGTATGTCTTGTTGACAGAGCCTCAATATCTTTTTTTACAGTACACCTTGTTTATACAGTACTGTGATTTTTGCTGATTTTACTGTCTAGTAAGGCACATTTATGATTTGGTATACAATACAATACTGCATCTAAGAGTTATGAAAATAAAAGCAAAGTCATCAAATTGGAGTTTCATTTGACCATTTCTTTGTTCTGGATATTATAATGTACATACTATATACAATTCATTATTTAGTGACCAATTCATCTGACTACCTAGTCATGGGAGATTAACTTGGTCTTTAAATTAGGATTCCTGCGCCCTAATGTATGTTAGGCACATATGCTATGTATGTTCTGCAAATAAAAACAGCATGCATGAAAAAACAAAAGTTTTTAAACTATAAATAATTTCAATGTCTGATACTGGAGGAAAATAAGCTACATTCATTGTTAAACAGTGTCTGTAAATGGATTCAATATCCTTACATAGTCTCTCGGTTTCAAATTAGATTTCCTTACTCTTTTCTTCTGTCTTTCCTGCTTCCTGGCTATCATATCATTAGCAGCTTTCCCTTGTCAGACATTTTCACCATGCCATTCCTGCCTTGGAGACTGCTGACAATGGACTGAAATTTCCCATACTTTGAGCCAAAATAAAACTTTCATCCTATAAGTTATGAGTACTGGGTGTTGAATCTCGGTGATGAGAAAGTAACTAAGACAGAAGGATACTTCCAAATACTTCAAATGAAGCTAGCCAGCATTACACTGATGTCAAAACTAGGTTACAAATATTCAAAACAGCAAGGAGGAAAAACTGCAGATAAATATTCTTACTGAAATTAGATGCAGTAATTCTCAATAACATTTTTTCAAATCCAATTCAACAACTCATAAAAAAGATCATGCACCATGACCAAGTAGGTTTCATTCCAGGACTACAGAGTGGTTCAACAAATATAAATCAATAAATCTAACACCACATAAATAACCAAGGGATAAAAGTCATATGATCATCTAGTAGAAACAAAAAAAAAATAAAAAACCTTTGAAAAACTTCAACATCTCTTTATGATACAAAAAAATCCAAAGAATGCAAGTAGAGAAGTATAGTTCCTGAAACTGATACAAGTTATGCATGACAATATCATACTGAATGGGGAAAAATGATACCACATTTTCTAGATTCAGAAATGAGACAAAAGTATCCCTTCTCACTACTCTTGTGCATTATTATACTTGAAACTTTAGGCACAAAAATTAGGCAAGAGCAAACAAAATAAATGGAATACAAATAGGAAAGAGAGAAGTTAAATTATTCCTATTTGTAGGTAAAGTTCTTTACATATAAGAACATACAAAAACAGCCAAAGGACTCTTAGATTTGACAAATAAATTCAACAACATGGCAAGATCTAGAATCAACATAAAAAGTTAATACCATTCCTATACACTAATAATGAGCCTACTAAGAAAAAAATCAGGGAAACATTTCTATTCAAAATATTTTCAATAATAATAAAAACCTAGGAATTCATTCAACCAAAAAGTATGAAAACCCTTTGTAATGAAAATTATAAAACTTTAAAGAAAGAGATTAAAGGTGATATTTAAATAGTGAAAGGACCTCTTTTCATGAATTGGCAGAACCAATATTACCAATATAACTATATTACTGAAAGCTATCTACAGATTCAATGTAATCTATTAAAACAAGAACAACTAGTTTCTTCACAGAACTAGAAAAAACAATCCTAAAATTCAAATTGAAGTACAAAAGACCTAGAATAGTCATAACAGTTGACCACAAAGAACAATGCTGGGACATCACAACAACCAATATCAAGTTTTACTACAAAGAAACCACATTAATAAAAGCAACATGGTACTGGTAAACAAGAAACATACAGACTGGGTAATAAAACTGAAGGCAGAAACAAACCCATGCATCTAGAGCTGTCTGGGCAACAAACTGAGCTAACCCTTACTTTGCAACATCACTGGTCATTCAAGAGATGCAAATTAAAACAACACTGAGATTCTACCTTACCTCAGAAAGAATGGCTAGTAACAAGAAATCAACCAAATACAAATGGTGGAGGGGTTGTGGGGAAAAAGTAACCCTTCTCCACTGCTGGTGGGAATGCAGACTGGTTCAACCATTGTGGAAATCAGTGTGGAGATTCCTTAAAAAACTAGGAGATCCCATTCAACTCAGCTATTCCCCTTTTGGGTAACTTCCCAAAAGTTTTAAAAACATCATACTACAGTGATGTATGTGCACCCATGTTTATAGCAGCACAGTTTATAATAGCCAGATCTTGGAATCATCCTAAATGCCCATTGATTGAAGAAAGGATTTAAAAAATGTGGTATTTTTATGCAATGGAGTGCTACTCAGTCATAAAGAATATTCAACTGGACACTTTTATAGGTAAATGGATACAGATGGAGAACATACTCATCAGTGAAATAAATAAGATACATATATGAAGATCATATGGTTTCATTAGTGTGACAAGCTGAAAGGAAAAACATATATATATATGTGTGTATGTATATGTATACAAAAAGTAGTTAAGATAGTTATTCTAATAATTTCTCTGAGTTTGTTAAAGAAAAAGATTTGTACTGGTATTGTTCAGACAATGGAAGACAGATGTCTTGTGCCGTAGGTGAATGATTTGGGTGTGACAATGCACAATGTATGTACCATCATTACCCCCTGAAAGGTGCTTTTAAATCTTGTTATAGTTTTTTGTTTTTCTTCTCCTTCTCCTTCTCCTTCTTCTCCTTCTCCTTCCCCTCCTTCTCCTCCCTCCCCTCCTTCTCCTCCTTTTCCTTCTTCTCCTCTTCCTCCTCCTTCTTCTTCCTTTCCATTTATCTTTGAATAAAATGGATTTGAAAAAAAAATAGAGCTGTCTGGTCTGATTGCTGACAAAGGAACCAAAATCATAAGTTGGAGATAAGTCAGTCTCTTCAACTTGGATATCTCCATGCAGAAGACTGAAACTACCCTTATCTCTCAACCTGTTCTAATATCAATAAACATGGATCAAAGACTTTGATGTAAGACCACAAGTAATGCAACTGCTGGAAGAAACCATGGGAGAAAAACTTGAAGTCACAGGTACAGGCAAACAATTCTTGAACTCTTCAGCAACACAGGAATTAATAACAAAAACCAACATGTGGAATGTGGGACTACATTAATAAAAACCTGCATAGCAAAGGAAGAAATAGCTTGAAAAGATGACCTACAAAATGGGAGAAAATTTTTGCTAGATAGTCCTTTGATAGAGAACTGATATGTAGAATATATAAAGAAGTCAAAAAACAATACCAAACCCCAAATATTCCAACAAATAAATAGCAACTGAATTGAACAAAGAATTCTCAAAATAAGAAATATAAATGGTCCATAACTATATGGAAAAATTTTATGGAATTTTTATGGAAAAATTTTATGAAAATTTTATGGAAAAATTTTATGGGAACTATTGGAAAAACATCTTTAATTTTTAGGGAAATGCAATCAAAACTACATTGAGAGTGCATTTCATTCCATAAAAAACAATTAATACGAGTGAGGATTTAGAAGAAAAGAAATGCTTTCACACTGCTGGTGGGAAAGCTTACTAGCACAACTATGGAATTCCTCAAAAGAACCACAACTAGATACACCTTTTGATCCAGCTGTGTCACTCCTTCGTATATTACTGACATAGCTAAAATCAGTATACTTTAGTGATACATTAATATTCATGTTTGTATATGATACAATTCACAATAACTGATACACATATAGTTTTTTGTATATATACTCACATAAATGCAACCTTGTTGCATTGGCAAATGTATATATACTCACATAAATTCTGGTATTAATCATATTTAACTGATAAAAGTGTCTACCTCTGTTGAGATGATAGTTCAGTTTTCTTTTTATACATTTCAGTGTTTGAACTTGTGATTGAGCATTTCTACATGACTTAAAAGTAATAAATAAAACAGACATAAAACATCTTAAAATATCCACAAACAAATAGATACATACAAAGTGCTAGACACATTCTTTCATGGCTTGGGATTTATGTCCTTGAGCCTCCACTAATCCTCTGAGTTCCAAAACTCTATTCAAAACATGAGGAATTTATCCCTCTAATATTCTCTTTCCACATTAACTTATTAAAGTCTTTCTTGGCCATGATTCTTGTCTTTATCTTCCCTTCTACTCATGTTTCAAACTTAGCTCTCTTGTTTTGTAAGCTTCTAATTATCTCATACAGCTTATGTTTAACTATGCTAAGGTTTCATCATTGTAAATCACAATAAATTCCATTTTAAAAATATTCAAATCATTGTGTACCTAGGTCTATTATTATGGTTATCACTTTATCTCTTAATTTTTTCTTTGGCTTTGCTTCCAATAATAACCGGTATATATTTCAAGTGAATTGAGAAAAGACAAAGAAATAGTTTACATTAATTTAGTCTCCTATCACTGACATAGATCAGGGTGTGGAAAAACTGGCTGGGGAAGCAGATGTGATCTTTGATTATAAGATCCCAGAACATATGCACAGAACAGTTCCCAAAGCCTGACATGTGGACTTCTCTAGAGAACTCCAGCAGGTTTTCAATAGGATGGCCCAGACCTGATGCCAGGCTGAGGTGTGGGATCCCAGCACTGCCTCTTAGGACCCATAGATAGAACTTCTCAAGGTTTTCCTTAAGATTTGGACAGTATAAAATGAAACAGACACAAGAAGACCTTGCTATCATGGCTTTTGTCATGATAACCCACCATGCCTCCTCTAGGGTGTACTTTTATCTTGCTTTTTCCTCTTTTATCGGGCCCAAGCTTACTCTAGAGCAAGATTCTCCCTCACTCTTTACTTCCACTTTTTCAAATAAACTTTGCCACGGTTTTTTGCTTGTTTCATTTGGTTTCAAGGGAAAAGAACCTGCAATTCAACTCCAGAAGGAGAGGTAAGCAACCCAAAATCTGATAACTTTATTTGGTGAGCCACTTTTAGAAGGAACTACGGGATAATACCATCACACTATCTATCATGACCTGCCATTACTCAAGATTATGAATAAATCTTTATATTCTCTTGGCTTGCATAGTAGTTGACTAAGGATTTCAATACATCTTCAATAGATATAAATAAATATGTGAGGCTTCAATATTGTATTTTATAAAAAGAAAAAAACTAACACATTGTTTTCCTCCAGAGTTTCATAGTTTATAATACAAATACCTACAACACTCCAAATAGATAAGAGAAATAGAAACCATGTATGTAATACAAGGCAAAATTATATACATAACATTGGTTTTGATAACTATGGAAGCATCTGCAAAAGTATCATAGAAGTGGTACTTGAATAATCACTTGGTAATAAGATATGATTTCATTGTGAAAAAATGGAGGGGTTGGGGAGAAAAGGGAGATAAACAAAAAATATTACTAATTAAGAAAAGATACAACACACTTAAGTAAGAAAGAGGTTTGCAAAATTGTAAATAGTCCAGTCTGTCTGCAGTAAAGCAATATATTTAAAATCAGGTCAGAGAGATAGAACCTTGTTGCATTGGCAAATGGAAGACTTTGAAGCAATTTGTTCCCAGGGGGACTGTGATCAAAAGCTATGTTTTGGGATGATTATCCTAGCAGGGAGCTGTTGTGTGGGCTGGTAGGGAGGAGAATATTAAGACAGATAATCTACTTAGGAAGTACTCTCAGTCATTGACAGGAGCAGCAGTTGCACCCCAATCCAGAAAACTAATGCAACAAATGAAAGGAGGGAGATTCAGATCAATAAGGAAGAAGCTATAAAAGTCTTTTCTAACTTGATTTGCATGATATTTTAAATTGTAGAGCAGGGTTCAGTACTAGTACTTACATAAATGATGGTTTCTGACCAAGAATATAAGAAACTGTGTATTGGGTTGAAACAGGCATATTGCTTACCTGATCTTAGCAAAACCAGGGATTATTTCCTGAAATATTTCAAATATGTAGTATAAGTTTATAAGACTTAACAAAAATCCTTAAAAACTAAGACAAATACACCAATATGTTGCTTGAATCCACAAATGAGATAGTAAATCATTTATAACTATAAATACAACTGAAATCATTTTCAATATGATGTGGTATTTATATCAAATATGTTCCTTTAGATAGACAGTCAGGTTTGTGATAAATTTGTAGAAAATCATGTGCAATGACAACTACATTGAAACAGATGGACTGGAAGTTTTCCAAAGGCCTTACACAAAATATTTGTTATAAAAGCATGGAGAGAATTTGCCCAAAACACTGATTTAAAATGTACTGCTTAAAATTGCAATCAAACTGGAATTCCTTTCCATTTTCTCCTATTTTCCCTATATTTGCAGATTTTCAATAAAAAAATTAGTCAAGGATCAGTCTTTAGGACTGAAAGTATTGATATTAGTACAAACACTAAGGGCAGGGTAAGGAAACAGAGGAACAAATTAGTCTAGGTTCTGTGAGAAAATGACATGCATTTTATCTTAATTTTTTTAGTATTGGCTACTTTAGAAGAGACTATACTAATAATGCATAACAAGCAAACGAAGAAAAAGTAATAGATTTTAAACTCTTACTAAATTTCTTTAGTTTTGAGGACACTGTTTTAGGACCAGTAATTAATTTTGGTGATGTGGTAGACACTTAGAAAAACCTTTGTCTGGGCCTTTTTTATCTGAGTTTGACTAGAAAAGTGCCTCTTTTCTTACATTTTAGCATGGAAAAGCAGAATATTATATAAGTTCAGGAACACTTCATTTTAGAGAAATTTCGTTTCAGTGAATACTGGCTGGTATATTTGGAAGAAATTTACAGTGAACTTAATCAAACAAAAAGTTAATTAAATCAGTTTAGTCCATAGGGAGTTGTTCAGTCCACCTCCACCTAAAATTAAAATATGCTTTTGGAGTCATTTATCTCTGACCCACTTCCCTGAGATGGAAAAAAAAAAACACCAAAACTGAAATCTAGAAATTTAGTACATGAAAAGAAGAAATGAAAGGTATGAGAGTTCTAACAGGTGAATAGAGAAAATTAAGCTGAGAAGGAAGGACAGTAAGAAAAGCAAATTCTGGATTTTCTGTCAGTCTTGTCTTCAACTCTAACTACAGGTTCTTTCTTTTACACCTTCTCAGCATTTTATTATACCTACTGCAATAGTTATTCCTGCTCTTAATTTTTATAATGCAACATTTTTATTAATGAAGGTACATTTCATAACATGGTAGACCCGATCCCCACTGTGTCAGAATGGGAACTTTATACAGTGTAGCGATACCAACCTCTGACGCATACACAATAGGCATGTGTAGTTCGATGTAACTCTGCAGCATAAACCATACCCAATCAGAGTGTAGACTGTAAGCTATTCTCACCCAGACTGTAAAATGCTACTGTATGTTCATATAAGGGAGACAAAGAGAGAAACTGTACCGAAGTGAGCAACTGCTCCATGTTCAGCACTCAGACTTTGGATATGAATCTGCGGAGTGAGAGTGGCTTGAAATAAAGCTGCTTCCTGGAAAAAAGGCCTCGATGTCCTATCTCTCTACACCCCACAGGAATAAAGCTAGAAACCAACAGGTGAGACACAGTGATTAAATATTCCAGAATTTTAACTGTGGATTGTCAAAATTTTGGTAGATGAAACTGGTCTTACTAGAGATATTTATATCACAGAAACTGGCAAATACTGCACATCAGGATCTTTGTTTCTAGAAAGCCTAGTTACTGCCTCTTTATACCACCTGTATATAATATCTTAGATTTACCTCTTTGTCTACCCTTTCTGCTTGTAGTATACCTATGCTTGACCATGTATTTTTTTCTTACATCCCTTCCTTACATAAGTTAATCACATAGTGCATGAAATCATAACTGAATGGGGTGGAAAAATGAAAGGATGAATGAGAAAATCTAAAGTTATTTAGAATAGTGTCTGGCATTTAGTCTGCACACTTACGATATCTGTCAAATCAATTAATAATCCCAATGCATTTAGCATCTGATTTGTATCAGTCATTGTACAAATATCCTCTCTTTCTCTCTTTCTCTTTGCTAAACTTGAAACTCTCTAATCAGAGGAAAGAATCTAGACTGTGAAATGATGAAAGTTGAAAATGGATTCCAACTCAATTTTTCTAGAATTGGCTGAGAATATGAATCATCTGAGAAAAAAAAAGAAAAACAAAATAACAAAATGAAGATTTCTGAGACTCCACCCAAGAAGTTATTCCTAGCTCTGGAGTTATTCCTAAAAAATCTACATTTGAAAAAAGTTATCATAGGCGTTTCTCAATTAAGTGCCCTGATTCATATTTTAAAAACTATTCTTCTTGTTTATTGGATACTTTCAATAAACAGCTCCTTTGTTCTGAACATACTTAAATTGAGAATTATTAAATGAGCAAAATATTTAAATTGAGTTCATGTCTGGTAATGTTACAAACATTGTATAATTTCTAGCTAATGTAATTCTCATAATGACCCTAAAAGTAGATGTAATTAGCCTTCTCATTTTACAGGTAATGAAACCAAAGCTGGAAAAGTTAAACTTCACAACAGAATCACACAAGAAAGGTAGTTCATTTGAAGTTTTCAAGTTCATACACAACATTCATTGAAATAAATTATAATTTTTCTTTTGGAAACTGAAAATCTATGAACCACTCTACCGCCATTGTCTTCCACTACCCTCACAATACCTTTTGAAATAGAGAAAGTTGGAATTATTATCCCTACGAGAAAGACAAGAAAATTGAAGCCCCGAAGATTCACAGAATTTGCTTGAGGTCACACGGTTAGTAACGGTCTGTCATCCAAACTAAAGCTTTGGTTTTCATTTACATTTTTTTTCACCCAGCTTTCTCCATTGTGCTCACATTAATAGAGTGAAGTTTGTTGGTGACAATTAACTTTTGGTAAGCATCTTACTGCTTCCTTGTCTCCAACACTGTATTGTGCTCTAGTTTCAAATGGAGAAAATAATAGACCTTGATTTTTCAGGCTGTCTTCAGTTGTCTGTTATAAACTAAAATCAGGGTAGCTTTGACATTTTCATATCTTGGGTACAGATTTTCACAAAGCAATTTATTCTGTGCAAGTCAGTTACAAACATTCCCCTGTGAATGGATCACTTAGACCATATAGCAGGCATTCACGGGCTCTTTCATTTCCTAATGGTCTTTTCATGGGCAATTCTTGAGCTGCACAACGCTGACAACTTTACTTAACCTTTTCATTGATGATAAAATAAATTCTTCCCTCTTTTGCTGGATAAAACCTTGTGAATCGAGACATGAAAAATAATGGATTCTACTCTCTGTCAAGGTTGTCCTTTAAAAAACTGATGAATTTACTATGATTGCCACCTGTAATAGGTCAGTTGGATTATCAGCTTGATTGTCATTGGGGTTAGTAAAGCACACTCTTGGGCATGTCTGGGAGAGTAGAGAGGTGTGGTGGTAAAGCCCATCTCTGGGTGTGTTGAGAGCATCATATGAGGTATGACACTGGGTCTCTGCCTCCTCCTTTTTGAATTTTTTTTATGTGTGTCCCACACAAAATGAACTTCAGTCTTCCACCAAACCTGTTCAACATGACATTTCTGCTTTGAAAGCATAACATTAAGGGCTAAACCTTCTGAAACCATGAGCAAAGCAATACACCACTTCACCTTCTAATAAGTTGAAGGTTAGAGGCTTTATTTCTTAAAATAATAATTAAGAACCAGAATTTGGAGTAAACAAGACAAATAACTTTCATCAAACTTAACAAAATGGGATGGAGAAATTTCCTTTTCTGATCAACATTTTTAATCAGCATCATTCTCCTCCACAACCTAAAAGACGTGTAACTTTAGAAACTGAATATTTTTTCAGTTCTGGGAATGTTTTTGATCTATTTATAAAGCACATTTGATTACTTGTTTTTTCTTAAAACCGTCATTCAGCATCTCTGTAAGTGAGCACCTAAATTTAAATTTTTTAAAGAAGCCATCATCACTTAATCTTAGATGTTGTATGCATGTTCTCCCTCTTTACTTGACTTGAAACTCCTCAAGCACAGTATTTTCTAGATATCCTTCTCAGTGATTATACAAGCACACAGTCAATGTCCTGAACTAAAGTGGGAAATGAAGTTAGACATACATTTAACTGACTCAGCCTTTTTGGATTATTGAACTACTCTGGATGAAAAATTAAAATAAGAAAAAAAGGAAAGAATGAAAGAAGGAGGGAAGGAAGGAAGGATAGAAAGAAAGAAAGAAAGAAAGAAAGAAAGAAAGAAAGAAAGAAAGAAAGAAAGGAGCAAACTTGGATGCAAATACAAATTATGAGTTTTCATTTAGAGTATTACTTTGTGCATTATTATCATCATTAATCCATTACGTGAAGATTGAGAGATAATTATGGCTATCTGATTTTATAACATGTTTTATTGTTACTTTTCTAGATCCAGAAAATAAGACAATTAACTAAAATGTGACAGAGCATATAAATTAATTTATATCTAATTCAAGTTTATTTTAAGTGGCTATAACTGACCTCTTTTCAGTTCTCATAAAATACAGACATCTCTTAAAGACCAAATTTACTAGCAACTTCCAATTGCCAAGAAGCCAAGATGATTCATCCTCTGACTTTCCTTTAAATCGTTAATGATTACTTGTACTCATGGTAGATTAACAGGCACATAAAAGATGAAATAAAACTGGATTTGAAGTGTTTCTAGAGAATTCAGAATAGTGCAATCATTTGGGGGCTGTGTATCATTGTATCTTTTATTTCCACATTTAGAAATTAGTTACCACCGAGGGGAGAAAAACTAAAAACGGACTTTAGCATTGATTTTTTACTGAACTCAATGCAATATACTTCTAAACACTATTATGATAAGTTCTTTAAAGGTCAGACATTCTCTCAACTTCTAAAAGTCAATAAAATTCAAACTGGTAATTTGTACAGATATTCTCTACACAAAGCTCTTCTTCTCAAGTGAGCTGTGTGTCCAGTGGAGATGTCTACCTTATTTTTTTTATAAGGCCAGGAGAAAAAAACCCTAAATTGGTCTAAAAAAAGAAAACCTTAGGGCTTATCATTAGACATATACTAAATATTCCTTTCAAATGATCTTTATATTTTAACATTTTATATAATTCATGTAAATGTAAATTACTTTCCAACTTTTATTTATTACTCAAACAACCCCTTGTATTCCAATTCCCTCCTAATAGAAAAAGGATTAGTCATTTGTCTTACAGGTCAGGAACAACTGGAATGAAAATTTTAAGTCTCTAAACTCCAGTCTGCTTATGTGTGCTGCATCTCATTTACATTTTCACATTCTGGGAGTTTCTGTGTTCTCTAAAACAACAACTTTGACCCAGATAAGATTCTTTTCTTGATTTTAAGCAGAAAATAATCTGAGTTTTTGTGTATTTGTGTATGTATGATAGTGTTTTGGCTTAAATTGCAGGGCTGTACAGGGGTAAATGGGAGGGACACATAAATATAAGCACAGACTACACCCTCAAGACAAAAATTTAAAAATATTCAGGACTGGGAGTATAACTCAGTGGTACAGTGATGCCTAGCATGTGTAAGGCCATGGTTCAATCCCCAGCACCATAAAAATTAAAAAATTAAAATATTCAAATGACTTATTTCCAAGTGTTAGAGAAAAATTCACAATCAACTTTAAAAGTCACTGTTTCTCTCATTAAAGTAAATAATAAATTACCTTTCCAGTATTGGCCACTTAAAGTCAGTTTCCTGAAAAATAACTTTTCAGGACTTTGAAATCTACTCTGTTTCAGATTTTCAGTAAATAAAAATGTATCTCTGGGAAGCTGACACTATAAAGGTTCAACAAAGCAAATTATGTATATGAAATGCACCAAGCAAACTACAGATGAAAAGAGAAAAGAAACATAGCCTTGATACATTTGAGATGTTTTATCACCTATGTGCTAAACCACTAGACTCTCCAGAATAAAATTTGAAAAATCCCCAAATAAAAACTCAATAAAAGCTATGAAATAAATTACTGCTAAGTTACAAATTAACCTATTGGTTTAGTACAAACAACAAATGAAAGAAATGAGAGATGCTAAGAGTGAAGCATTCTAAAAATATTTTTGTTGTTGCTTCAGAAAGAATATGACAGATACTGGAACAAAATCAACAGATAATAGCTAGGTACATTTGAACTGATGAAAGAATCTAAACTACAGATCTAAAAATTCTAGTCAATTCCACGGGTTATGACTAGTTGTCCCCCTAAAGCCTCATGTGCTGATAGGTGGGGTTTTTTGTAGATGGTTACATCTCTGGTATGTGAGATGGATATGGATTATGTTTGATAGCTATGTTAACTAACTAACTGGTTTAGCACAGTTCTGTGCCAGGAAAATGGGAAGATCCACCAAGGATATGGGTGGCATCAACCAAGAGGCTTATAGTTTGAATGCAATTAAAACAAAAAGGAGACTTGTTGCTTCTGGTTTTCTGCTTGGCTTGGCATGAAGTGCTTCTCCCCTGTGAAACTCCTCTTTTCTGCTGCTCTACCTTGGAATCAGCTGGCTGGATTTAAATCTCTATAAAATGATTTAAATCTCCTTTAACTTGTGGGCGTTATAATTTTCTCATAACAATGAGAATAACTAAGATATTATGCAGATATATAAACCAATATTCTCACCTGGATATACCATAGTGACACTTCAGAATTACAGATAAACAAAAAAGCTTATGAAGCATCCATAGAAAAGTTTTTCTTAACATCAGTTCAGTTAGACTGAAAGCTTACTTCACAGCAATTAACAGCTAAATATGAGAGTTCATTGCAGTACAACCTCCAAGGTCCTGAAAGAAAGTAATTGGCAAATTAGAATTATATACTTTAAGATACCATCTTCAAAACTGAAAGTGAAATAAAAATATTTTCATAAAAATAATTGGGGTATTCATTAACAATTGGGATATGCATTGATTTTGCATTAAATCTGTATAACAATTTTGGGAGTACAGCCATTTTCAACATGTTGGTTCTTCCCACCCATGAACTAGGGATATCTTTCCATTTTCTGATATCCTCCTTTTTCAGAGTACTGTAATTTTCAAGTATAGCTCTTTTATTTCCTTTTCACTTTTTTTGATGCTATTGTGAAAGATGTGTTTTCCTTAATTTCTCTCTCAGTGTGTTTGCTGCTTGTACAGGAATGGTATTGATTTTTGAGCATTGACTTTACATCCAGTTATACAAAAAATTTGGTTATTAGATCTACAACAATTTTTGTGGGACTTTTGGGGTCTATGTAGAATATCATGTCATCTGCAAATAATGATAATTTAACTTCTTCCTTTCTTGTCCTTGTTCCTTTTATTACTTTATCTTGTCCAGTTGCTCTGGCTAATGTTTCCAGAACTATGTTAAATAGGAGTGGTGGTAGTGGACATCCTTGTCTTGCTTCTGATTTTAGAGTGAAAATTTTCAGTTTTTGGCCGTTCAGTATGATACTGGCTATTGATGTGTCATAGATGACTTTTACCAGATTGAGATAAAGACCATCTATACCAATTTTCTGTATGGTTTTTATCATGAATGGATGTTGAAGTTTGTCAAATGCTTTTTCTATGTCTATTGAGATGATTATGTCATTTTTGTCTTTGGCTCTGTTGATATGTTATATTACATTTACTTATTTGCATATGTTGAAACATCCCTGCAACCAAAATCCCAATCACACTGGAAGTAATGCAAAGAAACCACAACTGGGACTCATCTTATTAAAATGCTTTTGCACAGCAAAAGAAATTAACAATAAACTGAAAAGACAGCCCACAGAGTAGGAAAACATTGTCGTTAGCTGTCTCTCAGATAAAGGGTTTTTATCTAAAACATATAAAGAATTTCAAAAATTCAGACTCCCTCACCCAAACTTAAAAATCCAAAAATAAGCATCTGAGATGACTACACACTTCTCAGAAGAAGAAATACAAATAATAAGTAAATATATGAAAAAAATATTCAACATCACTGGTCACTCAAGAGACACAAATTAAAACAATGGTGAGATTTCATCTCACTCCTGAAAGAATGTCTGTTATCAAGAAATCAACCAGTAAAGCTTGCTGGAGGAGCTACAGGGATAAAGGAACCCTTCTCCAATATTGGTGGGAGTGTAGACTGGTGTAACCACTGTGGAAATCAGTGTGGGCATTCCCCCAAAGAACCAGGATGAGATCTCCCATTGGGCCCAGCTATTCCCCTTCTGGGTATATTCCCAGAAGAATTAAAAACATCATATCATAGCAATATATGTATACCCATATTACAGCAGCACAGTTTGTAATAGCTAAATCTTGAAATCAACCCAACTGCCCATCAATTGAGGATAAAAAGACTTTTTTTATACAATGTAGTACTACTTATAAAGAAGGATAAACTTGAGACATTTCTAGGTAGATGAATACACCTTGAAACTATATTCTTAAGTGAAATAAATCATTCACACCTGTGTAAGTATTATATTGTTTCTCTAGTGTGAAAAAATGAAAGTGCAAATAGGGACCAAAGTATATAATAGGTTTTGCAAAATAGGAAGGAATGGTTCAAAATAAAGGGGAACTAGGGAGAGGGGAAAGGGAAAGGAAGGAATGGAAAAGAAAAAAATGATAAAAGAAGGATAAAATAGAAACAAAGCTTTGTAAATAAGGAGGAGAAGATAGTTTCAAGGGAAGGGAGGTGATTGGGGAAAAGAATTGATTTAAAATATGAGAAAAATGAAGATTAAACAAATGAGAAAGTGCAAAAAACTAAATATGCATTGGCGAAGTAGTAATATTGTTTGATATGCTAAAATTGTAGAAAGATATTTCACAACAGTAGGTCAGAATAAAGGCAAATGCAATGGATGTGCTCCTAGTCTCCATATTGCTGGGGAAAATTAATTTTACACATGGTTAAACTAATTACGTATGTTAGTAATATTTTTAAAGTACTGTAGAATGATCAGTTTGCGCATGAACTCTAAATCAGTGCAGGGGAAAATGGGACAATAATGTAAAATGATGCATCTAGAAACCTAAGAACACATACATAAAAGAAGAGTCAAACTATAAGTATAGAATGGTACATGATACAAACCTAAATATATCAATCATCACACTTGATGCAAAAGTATTTTACTTAAAATTAAGAAATTGTTAGATTATACTGAAAACTAATGCAAACTCCAATAAATGTTTCTAAGGGTATGCTGTTTAATATAAGGTCACTGGAAAACTGAAAGTAAAACATTAGAAACATCTTATAATGTAAGTAAAAACTAAGAAAAAAGTAATAGATTATATTAATATTAAATGACATAGACTTTCAGGAAAATAGTATTCATTTGTGTATGTAAAGAATTATTTCATAACAAAAAAGACTCCTTTTCTTCTGAAAGACAGAAGTTAAATTTTGTAAACCTTTAATAATAACATAGCTTCAAAATAAGAGCCCCAAATCTACAATATTGTAAAATAGATAAATCAAAGTGGAACGTAAAATACATTTCTCAGTAATTGATAAACAAACAAATTTTAGCAATGATACTGAAATTATTAACAGTTTATCAACAGAATATACTTAATATTTACTACATTGGATACAATTTCTGAATATATAAATGCTAGAAACACGTGGGCAGATAACTCATTGTACCATTTTAGAGAAACTAATGCTGATTCGATAAGTATGAGCAGTACCTTCTACCACTGCAAAGTAAACAAAAAGCATATCACACAGTAGTGCTACTCATTTAAAGCAAATCCTAAACATTTAAACAACTAGTTTGCACCCTTAAATATTTCCTTGCTATTCAATTATTTCAAATAATACTTCTGAGGGTCAAGTTCAAAGGTAGCAAGTGTAATAGCTGCACCTGTATTTTAGTGGTAGAACTCATGCCATGGATTCAGTCCCTAGCACCCTCTCCATACATGGAAGAAAGAAAGAATGAAGAATATAAAGGAAGGATGGAAGGAAGGAAGGAAGGAAGGAACAAAGAGAGGAGAGGGAAGGAAGGAGGGAAACAAGGAAGGGAGAGAGGGAAGGAGAGACAGAGAGAGAGCACAAACAAGGAGCATTGATATCTGCAATCCACATTCTTCATTTGAGCATATCTGACAATGAATAATTTCTGTCTTGAGGAATTTAGTTAAGAATGAGATAAGAATATACAAAAGACAGTAAAAATATACTAGAGACATGCCTAATGTAAAGCCTACAAAGTAAAGTTTAGAAATTCAGACTTGGTTTTATATATATGCAGCATCACCTAAATTTTGTGTCAGGATATTAACGTGTGTAGTGCTTTATTTTAGGAAATCTATGATGGACTGATTAAAGAAGAAGCTGGAAAGAAAGCAAATCAGTAAAGAAGTTGAGAGAACATTCCAGTTTCTCTCTCTCTCTCTCTCTCTCTCTCTCTCTCTCTCTCTCTCTCTCTGTCTCTTTTTCTCTCCCTCACTAGGTTTGCTGTCTGTCTTGGTTACTTTTTCCTATTGTTGAGACAAAATACCTGACATGCAACATGAAGGAAGGAAAGGTTTATTCCTTACAGTTCTTGGAGGCTTCAGTCCATACTTAGCTGGTTCTAAGGCAGGGTGGCATGGCTAAGGGGCAGCCTGATTGCAAGCAACAAGAGCAAACAGGGCAAAAGACCTCCTTCCCAATCTTACATTGTATGTTAACTCCACCCCTGGGCAGGTGCAGCACTCACACTGCCAATCCCAGCACTACAACAAACCAATTACAAATGCTAGATTCAGCAACTTCCATAACTACATGAGGCTTGGGGGCCACCTAGACACACACCATGACACTCTCTACAGACAAATAAATGTATATTCTGACTTGAATGAATAAAAATTGTCATCTCATATCCTTGATGAAAATTCTAAATGGAACCATCATATTATTGAGAAAAGAGAAATCCCAGAGTTGTTGGCAATAACAAGAACAGTTTGTTTTAGAAAAGGACAGAACCCATCAAAATAAATCAGCTAACTGAAAATTCATGGATTCGATTTGAATGAAAGAGAGACAACACACCTTCCTTGAGGGCCAGTCCACTTAGTTCCAAATCAAGAACAGGTTTATAAAATGGCCTAACTCTTTAGAACAGACTAAAATATAGAAATTTATAAAAGTAGATAAATTTTTCTATGGGGCTCCTTCAATATAATTAATCAACATTCTTATTTGTTTGATGTAAGTTAAAAGTAAATAAAAACATTATGTTATCAATATGACGTGGTAGAGAATAAATGTTATTGTGTCAATGATTTCTTGCCACAGAGGCCAAGAAAGATAAAAAGGAAACCTAGCTTTCAAGGTATAAACATCCAATGAGGACAGCAAAGTAGAATTATCAGCTCATATTGGTGCTGCATTTATATTTATTTTAAAGTTTAAATTTGCTACCATACTTTTCCCAGAATAGTACAAATGTTTGAATTGGAACCAATGCCCATATATTTCCTCAAATAAATACTCTTCCTCAGTTAAGGAGTTGATTAAATCTGTACATTTGCCTGACAGGAATGATCATTTGTCTGTGAGGAATGATTTGCTTGAGATGAATGATTGTTGGGCATATAGTACATAAAAGGAATAACACTAAACTAAAAGGTAGTACACCTTATTGGAAAAGTAATTTGGGGGCAGTTCTTCTTATAATGTTTGCATTAAATTATATCTGTTGCTTTGAAAAAAGGTTTTGTGCAGTTATAAATAACAAACCAAAATTAAACTCTTAAATAGTTTATGAGAAATGAAAGCTCTTGGCTTTTAAGAAATATGATATTTATATATTATGCTTCTCTATTTTAAAAAAATTAATTAGAAATGATATTTTAACCTGAATTATTGCAATATCAGTGTTCATGTTTTGGAGGATCGCCATAAACTCTAGAGAAAATGCACTAGGCTTACATTAAGAGAACCAAGTATGACTCTTGACTAGTTTGGAGGTCTTCAACAACATTTTTAACTTTTCCCAATCTACTAAGTGGACTCTAGATATGAAATCATTGCACACAACATTATGTCATTTTGTTTATTTGTATTGCCCTCTTTTGAGTAGGGTTATTTTAGCATTTAATTCACTAAGAAGTGTGTAATATTTACTGCCTGATCTGTTCTTTTTTTTTTAGATGAAAAATTCTACTACTTTGTGACCAAACAGGTTGGTCATCTTTGAACAGGGATACCTGAATTTGCTAGTAAGAAAATACATAGAAAGTTTGGGATGCTAGTTAGGTGTGTTATTTGTGGCTTCAGTAAGTGTCTTGGAAACGGGCCAGATAAAGTTTATTGGTTTTTTTTTTTTGTTTTGTTTTCGTTTTCCCTAAAAATGAAAAATCAGACAAGGCATTTCTGTCTTTACAGGTAGCCTCATTATACTGGGGAGTATTTTTATGCATCATCTTTACTCTTCAGATACAGTAGTTTCCCTAAATTGAACCCTGTTACCCCCATTCCATAAATGGACATTTTACATTTTTTACCTGATGGTTTTGTCATTACTTAATTTTCACCTTTAGTAAAATGAATAATTTCCTCTTTGGGAAAACTTAGTAAAGATTTTTAGTATGTTTTATTTTGATTTATTTGTTATATCCTATCTTGCATTGAGTTAACACATAAAGCCCTGAACTATATGCAAGGTAATGTGTTTGTGCATAAAAATGAAAAAGACAGTTTTGGTCCTTAAAAAGTTCACAATGTAGTGAAAAGTCACTAAAAGCTAACAGCAGTGCCATGCCCAAGAAACAGAAGTATACTCTTGGAACAATTATGAAGGAATGACTAATCCTGCCTGAGGGTATAGGAAAGGCATCATACAAGTGGTGACATTTGGCTGGATTTGAAGTTCGACAAGTGAAGAAGAAGGGGCAAGAAATCATCCGGAAAGAAGGAACATCAAGCTCCAAGTAACAGTTTGTAAAAATATAGGGTGCAATTGAGAGAACAGGGAGATATATTTCTTTTTATGAGAAAAGGAATGAGACAATACTGACACTATTAGTGAGCAGAATACATTAAAGAAGAGATTATAGACCAAAAATCAGATCATAGGTAAATGTGGTAATTGGATGTGGGTTAAGAATAGTGATGACAATAAATTAATTAATAACTATTAAGTGAATGTATCTTAAAACGAATAAATGATGCAAAAGTCCAATTGAGTTTATAAATACTGTGTAGACATCTAAAATAAGTAGTTAAATTACCAAGAAAAAAATCTCAATAGGTTAAAAATAGTAGCAGTTCTGTCATTCATGCACAACACAATTCCAATCATTACAAGAAAATGTGGAATGATTGCATCATCTACTTGGCTAAACATAAAAGCTTTTATGATCTGGCATTCCCATAGAAAAGTAATGCAAGTGTGCTGTGGGCACTGTAGTTACAAAAGGAACAAAACAACATAGACCAGGATTAAAAAGTGGGTAGGAAGTGACCATGCAACACCCTGCAGATTACATTGTGTCCTTTACCCTGTGATGTTGAATCTTTTAAGAATACAAGTGAGATAATACTATTTGTGAATTAAAATTAGTACTGTCAGTCTTTAGTAAGAAAACCTCACTAGGTGAGAACCACAGTGGATGATGGAACAACACATGAAAGATTTGGTTTGGTTAGTGAATTTTGTTCTTGTTTTTGTAGAGATTTGGGTGAATTTCATTAGAAGATAGAAGAGAAAGAATGGGTGTAAGAGAGAGGTAAAAGTAATATAAACAGGAACCGATGATGAATTACAAACGGGGTGTGACATTTAAAAAATATGTTAAGGTGTCTTTTTGTTGGGTCATGCTTTCCATAGAAGGAGGAGGAAGAATAAGACATAGACAGGTAAGTAGTAGAGTGTGAACTATATTACAGTTTTTGTTTTTGAGTTATCCAAATGAAGATAACCAAATGGTGAAAAGGTCTAGGATGGAGACATAGAGTTGAAAAACAACTGTGTATATGCAATAGTCAAAATTTCTTAAAGAAATGTTTTAGTATGACAAGAAAAATGAATATGTGAATAACCCTTGAAGTACTCCAAAATTTTTGATTTACATTCATTTTCAATGGATACATAAGATGTAAGAATCTTACATATTTATAGGATTTCATGTGATGTTTTGGTATATGTATACTTCATGAAATGTTCAGGTCAGGGTACACATATCTATCTTCTCCAGCATTTATCATTTATTTTATGGTAAAAAGACTCAAAATCCTGTCTTCCAGTTTTGTGAAATAAATATTGTTTTGCACTGTCATCCTACGATGCAATATCACACATGAATTTATTATTGGTACATAAACAAGCTTAGTACTAGAAGTTCAAATTTTGAATGGACAGATTGAACATACAATAACAATGAAAAAAAAAACAGTGAGAACTTTAGAGTATACTAAGGTATGAAAACCAAAGAAAAAACACTTTGCAGGATGAAGGAGTGGTCCAATGTGTTTATTTTGATGGACTCGACAGTGTTTATTTTGTTCCTCGACACGGTGGTACATGGCATGGAAAGCTGTATCAAGAGTGGAATGGGAACCAGGCTGAAATGCTTCAGCAGTGAATAAGATGTGAGGAAATAAAATCGTAGTATAAGCTAAGGTCTTTAAAAAATATCTGAAGAGAACTAAGAAGAGAAAGGACAGAAGGATAAGATGTGATTTGACAAGAAATCTATGGTTGTTGTGGCTGAGTATTTACTTTTTTAATAGGAAGATGTTATCTTTTTCATAAAACTGTGTGAAAGATCCAACTGAGAGAGTGAAGAGTTAATAAAATAAATTATTATAAAAGTGCAAAGAAGGACTATCCTGAATCAAAGAAATCTGAAAATAGCACAAATGAAAAGCACATTCCTGCTGGTAAACCCAATGTTTGAGGAAACAAATAAGCATTTTAAAGGGGTTGAAGGGAGGGTAAGAGAATGGGGATAAGAGAACGTATATATATCACTTATGAGGGTAAGAGAATGTACCTATATCACTTATAGGTACAAATTCTTTATGATGAATGTGATCATTGTATACTTATAAAGTGTACCAATAAACGTAATTGAAAAAATAAAGAACAAATAGACTACAGTACATGAATGCAGTCACTCACTACTGGCCACACCGTAGGCTGTAGTTGTAGAATATGATCAATTCCAATCAATGTCACATCTTGCATGAAGTTGTAACTTCATCCCTCTGTTCCTCATTCAGGCAAGAGAGATTAAAAATGTAAGCGGTGTACAAATTTTTAGGCACAATTTGAATCTTTTTTTTTTTTTTTTTTTTTTTTTGCAGCACCAGGGATTGAACTCACAACCTTGCGCTTGCCAGGCAGGCACTTAGGCTGCTGCACAATTTGAATCTTTTAAGATTCTTTTTAATGTAGGCATGGTTACCTATGCCTCTAATCCCAGCATTTGGAGACTGAGATAGGAGGTTTGCTATAAGTTTGTGGGCAGCCTGGATTACATAGTGAGTCAAAGGCCAGCATGAACTACATAGAAGACACTATATATATATATATATATATATATATATATATATATATAAAAGATTCTTTCAGCATTAGTAACAAATTACTAATAATGAAATTCAAAAACATAAAAGAAAATAATTAATGAATGATTAGAGTTAAGAGTTGGTGCTCTAGACGACAGGCACTTCCATACTAGAATGTGCTTCATGTGTATAGTCTTGAAGGAAAGATAACATTTTTGTACACAGGAAGTTGTTACGTCTGGTCAAAAAATATGTCCAACACCTTTATCCTTAAAATTTTACTCATGAAAACATACGATAAAAAAGTCATCATAGGTTTTTCATTGTTCTTTGGTAGAAATAATTGTTTTGGGAAGTTTTTAAAGTAATTCCATGTTTAAGCAGATATGAATGCTTCAATCTATTGATAATACAGAATTATACACACTTATTTGGGAGAGATTTAGAAGAGTTATGCTGAAGTACCAATGGGGAGTAGAATTCCATCCAGGGAAATGTGATTTGACTTGATTCAGAAACTAACTCTCTCATTAGAACATAAATAGCTCCTACCTGAGTTAAAGGAAACTTCTGTAATAACACCATCTCCCAGCTTGATTCAAATATATTTTTTCAGGGCCAAATGTGGTCAAAAGAAACTGAAATCAAAACTTATCCTTTTAATATCAAAAGATACTTTTAAAAAATTTTAAATCCACTCAAAGAAGCTAACTTCCCTTCCCTTCAACCCTTTTTAGTGCTTATTTGTTTCCTCAAACGTTGGGTTTACCAGTATGAATGTGCTTTTCATTTGTGCTATTTTCTCTTCAGATTTCTTTGATTCAGGATACCCCTTCTTTGTACATTTGCAGTAATTTCATTTTATTAACTCTTTACTCTCTCAACTTTATGAATATAACTGTGTAAAACTTAGCAACTATTAGACAACAAATAATTGATATGACATATAAGATTATGGACCTAGGTCTTATCTGTTTGTGAAAGATACAGAGACTAGCAGTATCTCTAAGGACAAATTATGGTGGGAGAGATAGAATTACTGATATGGGCTGGAAAAATCAGTTAGAGTTACAAACATTCCCATAGGATTGAACCAAGGGCCTTCATATTAAACTACACTCCCTTCCTTTTCTGTAGTTTTAATTTTGAGACAGGGTCTCACTACTTTGGCCAGGCTGGGCTCACACTGGAGATCCTTTTGCTTCAGCCTTGTAGAAGCTGGGATTACAGATATGCACCACGCACTCAATTTAATTAGAAGATTTTAAAAGCAATTGATGCTATCTTTCAGACTTTATCTTTTAGCTTATTCCACAGAAGCACAGATTTACACAGATTTTACACATTGGCACCACAGTAGAAGCAAATATGCTGTTCAAATACTCAGTTGGGGGATGTTAACACCCCCCTTGGTTAATTTTTTTTAATATGTCTCAAAACCCAAAGGAAATGAACCAAGGATGAAGGATGAAAGTATGAAATAGAATTATCAGTCTGTAACAAAATCATTGATCAAAATGACTGAGTAGCCAACAGTGCACTCAGATAAACATTGATAGGCATAACTACTAATGTGTAAATTAAGCATTTAAACTTCTTTTCCAACTGAGATACCTTTTTAAGAAGTCAAATATTTTGTTCATTTTTAATGGTGGTGATAGTGTTGATACAATGCCACCGTTATGGTTTGTATACAGATGTCCCACTCAAAGCTGTGGTCATACATAGAATTTTATGGAGGTGGCAAGATCTAGAGTGTGTGAGGCTGGGATTAAGGATGTGATGCTGGGGTTGATTCCATGCTAGAATTAAGTGTGTAAGTGCTACTCCTTTAGGGCAGGTAACCTGGATAGAATATGTGAGACAGAAAGGGCTGCTGTTGTCCTTGCTTGTCTCTTGTTGCTTCCTCATTACTCTGCTGCCTTGTTTTCTTCTGCGCATCATAAATATTTTTCCTCTGTGATGCCCTGTTGCCATGCCACTCTACTTTGGAGATAGCCAGCTATGGACTGAAACTTCTACAAACTGTGAGATAAAATAATCCTTTTTCTTTTTAAGTTTGGATGTCATGTATTTTTGTCTCAGTCATAAGAAAAGTAACCAAGAAAATCACTTAGAATTTTTTCTTTTATTTCTTGGAAAAACTGTTAAACCCTCATTCCATGGTTGAAGGAACTAGACGGGACAGGTCTCTGAATTAAATCCCTAACCAATTAGGGGAGCGCAATGTTCAACAGGAAGCTGATAGTTGCTCTACATAGCTCAATCTGTAGAGAGCTGTTTCCACAACACACCACGAAAGACATGCTGTGCCTGCCAACAACCCTTGAATCTAGCACTGCCTTATTACCTAGCCTTAGACCCCCTACTCAGAGACTCAAGATTTTGCACCCTCCTTGGCAATGGCCCCTGTTCTACCTACACTTCCCTATAAAAACGCCCTCACCCCTTTCTCAGGGTCAAAGGTCTTTTTGCCTTTGCCCTGACTGTACCTGGTCTGAGTAAAGTTCCTGCACATTGCTTAAACTCTGCCTGTCTCAGTGGTCTCAACTGTGCCTCAGTTTCCCCAACAAAGAGCATATGAAAATAAAGGTTGAAGGCATCTCAATTTGCTTAGGAATGATTTTTAAACACATGTATCTCAGCACTAATGGTTTGTATTTTCAGAGTTTAGATTCATTTTACATCTTAAATAAGTATTCACATATTGACTAAGGCCAAATAAGAAGTTAAAAAATTTCAAGGCTTCACATGGATGTTTATATCAGTTTTATTCATTATTGCCAGAACTTGGAAGCAATCAAGATGTTTTATAGTTGCTGAAATGGATATATGTGATATAACAAGACAGTAGAGATATTACTCAAAGCTGGAAAAGAAACAGAAAGTGGACTAATTCATTGATGAGTACATAACTGAATGGGTTTATTAGAGTTTGGAGCCAAACTGAATGAAGTAGGCCACAGGTAGGGCTTTGAAGGGTATATTTTGTCTCCAGTCCCTTCCATTTGAGATCTCTTATCTCTCTCTGCTCCTTGGCTCCTATACTTTCCCCCACTATTGCAAGGTGAACCAGCTAACAGTG
>RJWT010005535.1:14246-30895 GCA_004365215.1 Cuniculus paca | reverse complement strand
AGGCATTCCTAGGTAAATGGATACAACTTAGGAACATAATGTTAATGAAATAAGTCAAACGTACAAGTTTAAATATTGCCTTGTTTCTATTATATGACAAACACATATACCATATATATACAAATAAAGACCAAAATAGAAGATCAATATGAAGTAGAGAGAAACCCAAATACTTCAAATTACATATTCTGCTATTTTAAAAATATTTCAATATATATGCTAATTCCTTTTTTTTATACTACTAGTTTATCTTAGTTCATTGAGAAGGAACTTTTGTATTATCATCTGCTTCTTTTTTGTAAGAATCTTTTTGGTTTTTGTCTTGTACTCTGAGTAACTACTTTGAAGATAATGATACACAGTGTATTAACTATTGTTATTTTCTTATTACAGTGTTTTGTTATGAAATTTTGTTTTATGTTTTTCATTAATAAAAGACTCTGGGTCCTTCTACCTCTAAGTCTGGTTCTTTTTTTCCAAGAAACCAAGCATCATGTATCTTTCCAACAAATTTGATTTTTGCTTAAGCAAGCTATAGTCAATGTTATTTGACAAAAATTAAAGTTCCTGAGCTGATATTAGAGAAAAGCAAGGTTGTATTATTTTTTGAATATTATGTTGTGAAACATGTAGTTTATTTTGAAGGCAATAAATGACTATGACAGAGATAGCAACATGAATGAATGAGTTAAATTACCAGAATAGTTCATAAGTATCTGGAATTCCCCATGCAGACAATGTAAACCAAGTAGGCCCCAGTAAGAAAAAAAGCTTGACAGCTGTTATTATTCTTCCTATTACTGTTCAAGTAAATGTGGCTTTCCAAATAACTTAGTTTTGCTCAATAAAAACTGGATATAGTATTCATACAACTCTCCATACTTTCCACTTTTATATATATGGGATATCAGATAATTATCATTGCTTAGATTAAAATGTTTACACAGTAGTATTGGATGTGCTTTCTTCAGACTGCATACTTCATGCTTCACAGCAGTACTGGATATGCGTCCATGCCTTTTTGCGTGTTCTGTACATAAGTATTAAGGATAAATTCTTCTGGGATTAGTTAAGTGAAAATAAACTTGTTTATTCTGAAAGTATGTATTTTATATGATTCATCTGGCCACCTTAACCTATAAATTGTATTTGTATGTTTTGAATAAAAAATCTTTCTGGTATATTTAGCATTTGAATTAATGTATTCGTTTGTTAGGCATTTATTAAGGGAATTTAATACCAGGTTCTATCCCAGGCACATTTTATGACTTAGTCTATTAAGAATTTTCAAACATCCAGTGAATGACAAAACAATTGTATATCATGCATTATTTTTCAATTATTTTAACCATTTTAAGGTAGCCTTTTTAAAATAAAATATCTTTAATCCTTGAAAATACAAATATTCCAGAAATCTAGCAAATTCAGGAGACCATGTGTGATTTTCTGATCATGAGTATATCTCTAATGTTTTTCTAATTTGGAGTTCCACTGATAAAAATGAGCCATTGGTGCCCTTATGACTTTATTAGCCATTGTACTCTGAAGACAACAAGACTACGTGTTTTGAAATTTACAGTTTCCTGGAGCATTTCCACAAACAGTTTTGACGTAGTACAGAATACTTAATCAACTGTCACCCAAGGCGATTGAAGGAAGTACAGGAAATGGAAGGTCTATTTTGAACCTCGAAAATGCAAGTTCTTCTCTTTTGTCATGATGAAGAAAAATAAACCTTTCCCCTGTAGAGAAGATCTATGGAAGGCTGAGGATGAAATTCCAAGCTCTGAATTACTAGAATTTTTGGACATCACCAGAGCTAAGCCTATATTTGCAGCTCTTTTCAAAGCTGGCCAGAAGACAACTTCAGTGAGAATAGTATTTTATGATCATAGACTTTACACCTGACACAATCTCCTGGTTAAAAATGAATTTGGAAGAATACAAGACCTCAAATAGCAAAGTAATTGACAAGGAAGCACCATTGCAGACTTCATGACACTTTGACAGCTATAAGTATGTGTGTTATTAATTATTGAGGACATACTTCTCTCCACTTTCATAGTACGTTATTTCTATATTGCGCAGTTGTTGCATATTTGCATTTTGCAGATGGCAAAATTAAGATCCCAAGAAGCTAGATGATCTGATCAGGGATATACAGTCAGTAAGTGAAGCTACAATTGACTCTAGGCCTTACTGCAGAGATTTTATTTCTTCTATTTCTTCATACCTATTAGGCAATTTTGATTTAGGAGAATAGTTTTAAAGGTAGATAAAACATCAGAAATGCTTAAGGTTTAGAGATATTCTTATGTTGTCCATGCACTATTTCTTATACCTCTGACCTCTATTAATGGTAAAATTGTATTTCTTAATTTTCTTAAAATTTCATTTAAAAAAGCAATTTAAAATTGATACTTACAAACATGTTCATTTGAATTTTTAAGGAGTTAATTTCACTATGATATCTCATTTTTTAACGCACATATACTGTCTCTACAAGTACAAATTAATGCAATGATTTTGGGCAAAGGGGAGCAAGCAGTTGAAGAGTTGAAGCTCGTATTTAATTTATACTCTACCTCCTCGGGTTGGAGTGTTAACCTAAAAAGTATATGAACATCACTTGAGTTGAAGTTTCTTCTACTTCATATTCACTGTCAGGAGGCTTGATAAGTTCTTGACAATGATTATGATCTGCTCAATTTAAATTTTATTGCCAGTAATTGTATATGTGGATAGATTCATGGGAGTGCCCTTTTCCAAATGAGAAGGGCTGCAGGTTTATTGTCCCAAGTGATGTTTCTAAAAAGCCATTTTCCAAAATGGGGCCACAGTGGAGCTCGGTAAGTATGAATAGTACTTTTTCCTCTCCCTTTCCTCTGTTCCTGAGTCCTTGCTGAGATAGTATACTACAGTGTGGGTGAGTACCCACAGCAATCTCAACCCTCAGCATTTTGCGATGCTGTTGTAACTTAGTAATTTCCTCTGCTTATCCTTAAAAGTTTTTATGTATTATATTAAGAATGTCAGTAGGATTATTAGTAGAAAACACCTGAATTCCTGCTACTTTGTTTCCAAAGACTTTATAGGAGATTAGAATGTTTTGGGGAAGGGAGGAAGGGACCATTAGGAATTTTCTTTTTTAATTTTAAATTTATGTTAGTCATAAATTTCCTGGGATTTTTTGTTAAATATATGTTTAATACACGTGTTATATGTATTTAACATTAGGTATGCTAGGATGTACATCCAAATTCTTCCAAGAGTCATACCAACAAATGGATCATGTTGGTTGTATTTGCTGGAAGATACAGTTCTCTCCATCATCACCCATGAACACCTACTATGAAGACAAAGTTAAGTTTAGGAACAAATGGTTTGTCTTTCCTTTTTGTCTCTAAGAAGAAAAAGTGAATTTTGTTCTTGGGTATCAGAGAAATGTTTATGGAACCCAATCAATGAGTCTAATCCAATAAATGATAATGTCACACGTCAGGTGAAAGAAATGAAATGAATGATGGGGTTGGTAAGTATATTAGAGAGACTAAGTGAATAAATTAATCAATGAAGTCTAGTGAGAAATGTGGCAGAAGTCCATTAGTACATCAAAGAAACCAGCGAGCGCCCACTCATGGTGAAGTTATTCTATTTCTCTTTAGAAAAATTATGCCAACTCTAAAATGGAAGTGAAATGAGAATGTACTATTCACTGAGAAGAAGCCTTGTGAAATTTGTTTCTTGAAAGCATGACATTCATCTCCTTTTTTGAAAATTCTTAAAAAAGAGATGTCGAATAAGCAATTTGTGTGTGTGTGTGTGTGTGTGTGCATGTGCACATGCATAGGTTTGGTGTTCTTTGGACAAAAATGAGATGACGACTTATAACACATATACAGACACAGATACACACACACACACACACATGAACATTACACTAAAAAATTAGAACACTTAGAAAACTGAAGATTAGATTCTCCTTTAATCTCAGAGGTAACCACTATTCTGAGGTTGGAGTGTATTCTTCTAATCCTTTTTTTGTTCCCTAATCCAATTGATTGTGTGTTGTGCCTTTTTGACTAAAAGTGCAAGTATGATTATGGTAATATCATCGATTTTCAGGTGTGGCTTGTAGAATTGGTCTCATTACTTTAAAGTCACATCTTGTATAATTCATTTTTGTAATTCTGTTTAGTATTTCCCCAGGCTTTCCAATACTTAAAAAGAAACACACAACAGGGGAATAACTCCTGAGGCAGCACTCAGATGGCAGGAATTCTACAATCACTTATTAAATTGGCCTCCTAAATCCTGAGCGGATTTAGTAAAATGGAATTTCAAAGAACTTCACAATGTACTGAATAACATTTTACTTTAAAGAAAACTAGAGTTCAGAAAATTAGATCTAGTGGGGCTCCTATGGGAAGCCTCTTTTCCCTCCAGCTCTTCTGGCCTCCCCCTTTTCCTGCAAGATGTCTTATAGAGAAAGAGAAGAAGAGCCAAGTATGAAACTACAGAAATCATCCAAACTTTTGTTCTTGCTTACTTGATTTGAACCACTAGATTTTTATGATGCTGCTTGGTCAGAGAGCTATTATTAGGATTTATATGCAGTCCCATGATAGACTTAGATTTTTTAGGTGTTTATAACTGTCATAAAATTTAGTGTGGCATGCAAGGTCTCAACCTGGTAATAAATTTTGCAATAATATCTCTATATATTGGAAGAAAGATGCTTGTCCATCTTTTTTAGAGTTTGAGTGAAAAACGGAACAGGACAAGAATTCCCTTGTACTAAGAAAATGTTGACACTAGAAGGAAGAAACTACTGTATTTTGCACAGAGTTCTAAACACCATAAGGAATTGTGGTACACAGCAACGTAGACTAGAATTCAGGGCAATTCCTATTTATCAGTTACTTTATCTTGGGCAAGTTATATAAACTGTCTGGTCTAAAATTCCTTACTTTCCCAGTAGGGATAATAATAGTAACCACTTTATATGACTTTTTGGAAGAGTGAATCAATATATGGGAAACATTTAGAATAGTAATTCGAATATTTTTGAAATAGAAAAAATTCCATACTTATTACTTAAATTTTCTCTTAGATGGTTGACTAAGTTCTCTCAATTCTTGTCTAAATATTATCCCTGATAATAAAGTAGCATTTTGAAGCACCCAAAAATTGTAAAATTTAACCATTATAGTCACTATGTATATGTAGTCAAAGAGCACCTATATATAGGTTATTCCACTGTCAGTTTTTGTTAGACACAGTCTGAGATGCAGTGATAGTGGATCTATGACACTCATGCCGCAGTGGCCTGTGCGTTGCCACTGAAAGCTCTAAATGATTCACCATCACTGGTCTAGGGACAGAGGTCAGAGTTGTCTGCATGTCATATTGCTTACCCATTAGGAGATGAAGAAAAATTTGAATTCCAGTTGTGATACAGAATGAATATTGGATTGTAATGTGGCCTTCTAGAAAGATCATGCCTTGGATATTGGTTAACTTGAGTCTCAGGCAGATGTTCACTTCAGATTTTACTTCACAAAAGGCCTATCAATTAGGATTGGGCTTGTTTGACTCTAAAGAGAAACCAAAGGTCTTGCAAACAACTATTCCTAAAGATAAGAGGTACGGTTGATACATTGTGTCAACTTGAGCAGTTTAGAAGTTTAACTGAGAGACTCAGCAGGGAGCCAGGGTTCTTACTTTGTAAATATCCTCATCCTGTGCAAAGGAGGGCAAGGACATTTTGTGAGTGTTACACCCACCCTGAAGGTGGGGGCTGTGTGTGGCCTGTATACAATATAAGGATAGGGAAGAGGCTTGCCTTTTCTCTTTTGCTCTGGCTGCTGCCTTGAAGTGTTGTCCCAGTGCTGTGCCACCCTGCCTTGGAGCCAGCTGATTATGGACTGAAACCTCCAGAAACTGTTAGCTAAATAAACCTTTCCTTGCTTCAGTTTGGGTGTCAGGTGTTTTGTCCTAGCAATGAGAAAAGTAACCGAGAAAATAAGATTCAAGAATCAGGAGTAGACAGGGTAATTTTCTAATTTCCATCCTTGGTAGTTTGTTTCTTATAAAAAAAATACCCTGTGAATTCTGTGACTACTGAATGATATTCTCTTTCCTTAGATAACTTTAAATTTTTTTAAGACATGGAGGATGAAAGAATGTTCAAACATAATACTAATATTTTTCACATTTCACCAGCAGTGTTTCCTTTTTATTTTCTCTCTTTCTCCTAGGTCAACAATTTATATATGCTTGCACGTGTGTGACTCTAACTGCTTTTAAATGGTACGTTCACTTTTACAGTGCAGTTACTCACTAAGGGGAAAGAGAACAAAAATTTACTGAGCATCTATTATGTCCTAGGATTATCTTGCAGATGTTGTAGGTTATCTCTCCAATCCTCACACTTTGAGAAACAAAAGTTGTTATTCCCATTTAAAAGAAAAGAATGCAGAGTACAGATAAGCTTGAAAAGCTAACAAGACATGAAACCCAGGTTTGAATGTAGGCCTAACTCCAAAGACTTTTTACTTATCATAAAGAACTCATTTCTGAGGTGTGAATAGTTTTAGGATTTCATAAGTTGCTAAGTAATAGAAATAGTTATATAAAAGAGACAGAAGTAGGTACAATTTGTTTCTGACTCTCTTTCCATCCACCTTTCTATCATTTTTCCCAGTCATGCTCTTTGATTTCCATTCTTGAAATTCTGTCCTAAGATGGCTAAGTCTAAATTCATTATTTCTTCAAAACATGATTGCCTAAGTCTCATTCATCAGTGCTATGCTTGGTAACTAGAGCTAACCTGATAGAACAGTGTGTACTAAATATATTAATCTCTAATAGCAGTGACAAATTTTTGGTCCTTGTTTCCGGTCTCCTTTGGAACACCATCAGAATGTTTTACCATTCGCTGTGCCACTATGCCTTTAAGCTGACCTAAAGCAGAGACAGGAAATTCCTTATGAATTTCTTTATAAACAATTTCAGCAATAATCCCTGTGGTACTACTTCCTCTTCATTCTTCCTGAGTCAATGACAAGTTCTTATTTGAAATTTTTTGAGGTATAAGATTGATAGTTTCTATGTTCAGCTCATATTGAACACTTATTCCTTTTTTCATTTGTCCCCTTTATTGTGTATTTGTTTTCATCTCTCATGTCCAGGGGATTACAGGTATGTTTGTAGATATGGTTGGGTGGTTACATATAGGTTCAGACCTCATATTTAGTATCAGAAGAACCTTGAATGAGTTGCAGTGAGGCATATTTAGACCTAATGCATTTCATGATCAAAATCGATGAGCTCAAATTCTAGCTCTGTTCCTTGTTAAAAAGTGATGATATAGTACTAAGCTTCTCCAAATTTCAGTTTTATTATATGGAAAATGAAAACAATGCAGAGTTGTTGTGATAATTCAGTGAGATATTTCATGCAAAACACTTTGTATAGGATATGAAACATAGTCATCTATGCATGTAGAAAGATTTTGCATGTAGAAAGATTTTGAAATTGTCAAAGCCAGCCACATAGGCCTGTGGACCTGTGATTTGAAGACTGAAGTAGAGTGTTGGGCAATATGTGAAACGTATATGGTGAAAATGACATTAGCTCTATCTTATTCAACTTACCATCTCATTTCATTGCTTAAAATCTTACAGATTCTTTATCTAATTAATTGAGTGGCATTCATTCAATCACAATCATAAATAACTGCCAAGTATCTACTATATACTTGGGTTCTGTTTACCAGAGAAATTGATCTTGATATGTGCACGTTAGTACACTTTGTCAGAAAAGGCATTTTTGAGAGGCAGTGTAACTCACTGGTAGAGTAATTATCTAGCACACGTGAGGTCCTGGGTTCAATTCCCAGCATCACAAAAAAAGAGTACTGTCTTTCAAATATAATATACTTGCTTTTATAAATCTTTCTATTTTTGATCAAAAGAATTGATGCTATGCAAACTGCAGTCAATGAATAAGAACTTTTCATGTTTTGATTACAAGCAATGAATTTCTTGATAGAAGGCAAAATTTTCAGCTTTTGGTTAGCTTTGTGACTCCAAAGTGATATTTACTACTTGGTACAACTCAAGTCAAATCAATTTGATGCAAACTATAGCATATTTTTTATAGATTATAATATTGATAACACCCATTATAAATTATGTATGCCACAAGAACTCAAGAAATTTTTGGCTATTTGATTCATTCCTAAATCCTTAGCACCTAGATCAGTTCTTGACGCATATTGTTAATGAAATATCTTGTAGTCACATACTAGACTTTGTGCTCAATTCTATGAAAATAAATAAGAAATTAATGCTTGAAGAGGTACTTACAATCAAGTGGAGGGATAAAATAAGTAAATCAATTAAAATGAGGTGGAAGAGATATGCCTGTGGTAAAAGGATGGCAATTCTACCTGCAGCAGGAAAACTTTAGAGCTGGAAAAAATAGGTCTTCAAGTAAGTAGTTTTCCAGATGAACGTGGGTTGAAGTTGGAGACATTCTAAGCAGAGGGAAAGTCTAGAATTAACTGATTTATGGATCACCATAATGCCTTTACTAGCTTCAAATACTTTGAGATGATGAAGTTCACAACGTAAAAGAAGAGTGTCAAGCAGTGAGGAAGTAGAGAAGGGCCAATGACCAGACCATGGAAAGTCTTGCACCATTTTTCACTGTATGAACAAAAGAGAACCATTAATGGGAAATTACAAAAATAAAGTAACATAATTTTAGCCTCTTAAAAAGATCATCAAACAACAGCTTGATAATAATAAGACTGGAGGAAATCAGCAAGAAACTTCCAACATCTAGGGTAGAAGCAATATGCCAGACAAAGCCTGTCATGGTTGCTTGGAGAGATTTTTGAGAAGCAAAAGAAAAGGATTCCTTTGTTATGAATCTGGCAAACAAAGAAGAGAAAGTCAAGGGTTCTTGCCTGAAAAAAGATGAAGGGTACAGTGATTAATCATGAGTGTAAATTCAGTTTTGAAAAACTAGAATTTTCATAGGAAATGTCCAGTAGATAATTATCATGTATGAGTTTGAAGCGCAGAAGAAAAGTACAGTGTGTCTGATACCTGCAGAATATGTGAAATCACCCACAGAGTATATTAAAAATTAGAAGAAAAAAGATCTGAAGCCCACCCTCAGGTTTATTAATTAGGACAATAATCACCAAACAGAAATATGCAGCCGTGATCTATTATACAATTTGATCCATTGAGGTAAGAGAAGAAAATACTGTAGCTTCTACGTATGCTTATTATCTATATTAATAAGAATGAAATTACATTTACTAATATTTAATGAACAGATTAGATGAGTCTCACTCAATCTACCTTTCATATCATACATGTTATGGAAATGTCGTTGGGAGAAGAGTAATAAATCTGCAAAGCAAAATGGCTAATAGAGTCACCTTCAACTCAATTTACTTGCAGCGTATTATAGTATATTCTTACGTATGGCCAGCAGTGTCAATTTCAAATTACGTTGTTAGGTTTTAACTAAGCTAACGCTCTCAAAATAAACAAGTGGCTCAGAAATTTTCCAAAAAGTAACACTGACTTCAGATAGTACCAGCAATGCAAGCCCAGGTAAATGTGAGGAAAATAGAACCAACATTTTCACTCACAAACACTCCTCTATGAATGAAAAACAATGAAGATTCAATTGGGTCTTTCAATATATCTTCCAAAATGAATTTTTAAAAATCAAGAAAAATTATTTGAAATATGGATTTATTATCCACATTCATAACAATGAACCTTGAATTGAAAATATGCCTTATGATATTAATGATTTTTAATGTTTATTTCATTGTTATCTCCTCTTTATAATTTTGTATTTTTTGCATATATTTGCTATATTCAGAGGGTATAGGATAATATAATTGATAACTCAAGTATGCATATGACTCACGTATGCATACAGAAGGTGGTTGGGTTTTTTCTGGTTTTTTTCTTTTTTGATATTTTGAGGTTGTTATTGATAGGCAAAAACAGTCAGTAGAATTTGGAGAGCCCTGAGTTAAAGGACAAAGGTCCCTTTGTGTATGGTTAAGGAGAATCCGAAGGGGTTCATTACTTACATCATATTCTATAGTATTTGAGAAAGTGTTTCCCTGTATTTCTTTTATAAATGTGTTCCTGAAAGAAAACCACAGTCTCTTCGTCACACTATTGATTGAATTATTGAAATTTAATCTCTGAGCCATAACAGGGTAGAGCAAGAAAAGAAGTTTCAGCAATGTGATGATTTTATTAAATGTTTGAGAGTCTTAGTGCCAGAAATTAAAAGTGCAATCATTGGTCCTAGTTTCACAGACCATTAAGCAAACAACTTGTTTCTGTTTGAACTATTTTATGTCATTCAGGTAACATAAAAGACTTTAATAACAAGAAATCCATGAAGAAAAGTTGACTTATCCCATATTTGTCAATATACCTCTATTTAATCATGCAAACTTTCATATAAATGATGTAGCTATATTTCAAGCTATGACAAAATGACAAAATATGATCATCCTTACCATTCATGAATCTTCCTCTTCTGCTCATAGCCTTCTATTGGTTCTGAGTGATCAGAGAGCATAGTTTTCACTGGGAATTTTAGCTGAAGTTTTATTAGGAATGAATCCAAAGCGGCAACTGTACCATGATCTGCATTTATTCTCAATGCCTAGATTTCTTAGGTGAATTGAAATTCCAACGACGTCAAGGGTGAAGGAAAAATAGTAATAGTACATTTTGTGTAACCGAAGATTAAACTTTCAATGACTTTGTTATTTATGTGTATAAAATACCTAAGAATTACCTATGAAATGTTTACAAGATTTAAAAAGAAAGATTTTGAATATGGTGAATTTAAGGAAACGAGCATTCCCTATAATTTAAAAAAAACTGTAGAAAATTGAATATAAAAATGAATAGCTTTCGCTTGCTGTGTGACATATCAAAAAATATAATTCTGGCATATAGGATTCTTGGTGAGTGAGCAAAAGATAGGTAGATCTCAGCCTGGAGAAAGAATACAACCTCCAATGGGTCTGGGTTGTTTTGTTTTGTTTTGAGTTGTTTTGTTTTGCTTTGTTTTGTTTGTGGTAGATGAGGTGAAGTTAGTAAATGGTAATGGAAAAGGATAGATGTAAAAATGTTGAGAAATTACCTCCTGTGACCCATTCTAATAATTAACTACCACCAGTGACACACGCAAGTAGTTACAGGAAAAATCTTACAATCATCACAGGAATTCAGATTTTTATCTAACCATAAAATTTCTTTACTTGCTTCCCAGTTGGCTCGAGAAGTCAAGGTAAAACAAACTCTCCAAATGAATGATAAACAGTAAAGCTACTTTTGTATTTGACTTTTTTCCCTAGGATTCAAGTTCACCTTCTGCCAGGTTAAACAGTAAGTAAAAAGGACCTGGAAAAATTATCTTTTCGTAAGAACCTTACCAACTAGACCAACTATGGGATCCACAAGTATACATGCTTATTCTTACCAAAGGGAAGAAAAATAGCTTTTTAGATTAGAAACACTTTACAGAAACTTATAGGAAGAGATGGGTGCAAGATAGAGAAAGAAAATCCCCAATCTTTTGATTTGAGGAGAGATTGGGAGGTCATAGAAGAGATGGCTTCCCGTCCCAAGGATGACCCATGAACAGACACAGATGAAACACCTCTGGGGTATCAAAATTCCTCTATGGTTATTGAAGCAGGAACCATATGGGGGCAGTTTTATAAAAAGTCCTGCAAAATTTGCATTATGTACAAATCAATTACAATCAAATGGCAATCAATTTCATCATCAGTCGATCTTGAACAATTGTATAGCAATAATTGGTTATGATTTACTCGGTGTTTAAATACAAACTATTTTCTTCCTTTTCTTTATTGTTTTCTACTCTTACCAACAGTCCTTACAGTGTAAAGTACGTTAAAACTAAAATCTATTTAAAATAAAGCCACTTGCACTTGATGTTCTTTACTTTATGTTGAGTTGTCGTCTAGTTCTCTTTTTGTTGTCTTTGGTCCTAGGCTAGCCTCTGAACACTCTCAACTACTTTCCAGTCTTATCAGTGGTCTTTTCATCTTCCTGACATTTATGACTCTTCCTTTTGTGACTTCTGTTTTTACTACCATAATGAATCTTCTAAAATGTTTTCCATTTTCCTGATTTCCTCCCACAAATACCTCTCCTGATTCTGTACTGAATGGTATAGTTTTGGACCTGATCTTTTTGGTCTCTCCTTTAGACGATCTAGTTCTAAGAACATTAGAGAAATTTCCTTTTACACCAAAGTACGATGGGCTAGTTCTTGCACTTGCACTTCAAATACTGGTATCAAACTTTCCCTCAAAATCTCTGAGTCCCCATGTTTAAGCACACCCCAGAATTCATGTCATGAGGATTGCAGGCATTAATGTGAGTATGTTCTGCATATTTTAATGGTTACTTACATATATAGCAGGCAATTTCTCTTAACTAGACACTTAAAAAACTGCCTCCAGTTTGCTGAAAATGGAACACATAACAATCAGTATTTACGGATGCAGTTGTGAAGAACTCAATATCAGGAAGCAGATGGACAGGGGAAGGGGGAAAGATACACAAAGAGTTTGGCTTTTATGGAAGAACGAAAGAGAAAAACAGAAACAAACAATATCCACCATTTTGACAGTTATGTAAAATATGAAAAAAACTGTCTGGGATAAATCCATTTTCAGGCTCCTTCCTCCTCTGAATGTTTCCTTTCTGACCGTGCCACCTCTGTTTGTGATCTTGGAAGGGTAATAACTGTGGCATAAGCCAGTCTGAGCAAGTACTGCTCCAAAGCAACATGTGTATTTCAGATGCCAACAGCAAAGAGAGATTTTTAAAAGGCAGCAAAATAGTGCTTGGTAGAGAATTTTAACAACCAATAACAGGAGGCAAATACAGATGCATCCCATTGTCCAAGAACTGTCTTTGCTGATATGTATGACAGTTCCTGGACTTGGTAATAGAGAACCCATGTCTTTGGGAATGAAAACAGAACCAAATTATAAGTGAGCTTTAGTGGATGTCTCCTACAACCTGACCCCATTATTGACGATGACTGCCTCTTGTTATCCATTAGGACTTTGGAAGCCAGCTGCATAACAAGGGTATTGTGAGCTCCAACAATCATAAGATAGTTGGCATGACTTGCACTTCTGTCTTCCTGTAACCATATATTTTATTGCTTGAAGAATGAAGTGCACTTGAAGCAAAAGTGATGAAAGCATTCGGTGATTTTTTTTTTTTGGTTATATGTGAATATACATTTGGTAAATTCCATTGCCAAAAGATTTTTGGTATGATAGTAGTGGTCATTTTTCTCTTTCCCCTATCTGCTTTTCTCTTCTGCTTCCTTTGGCAATGTTCCTGTTACCTTTGTAACCACTCTGCCCCTCCCTGAAGAGAACAGAAGATAAGCAGAGGTTTACTGCTGTTTCCCTTGCTGGGCAAAAGGGGACCCTTTCCCTTCACACCTAAGTGATTAGCAAAGGGACAAGTGCCCACTCACCTTCTGTGTCTGTCCAAATGCACGGCTGTACTGCAAAAGTGATCTTATGTGATTCCCAAATGAGCCAATTTGCCAACGTCAAGCAGCTAATATCTAATCTGGCCAATGTCGAAGTGCTTTGCATTAGACTGTGAAGTAATCATTATAAATTGAGGTTGCTGTTTATCCTCAGCCTAATGCTGCCTCTCGTCAGGGTGAGGTAGTCTGCACAGTAAAATCTATCAACAGTATTGTAGCACCAAACCCATCAAGCCCTCAGATCAGCTGAAAGCTTCAAGCCGTAGATGTGTTCTAGAATCCAGCAAAAGCACTTGTCCTTATGACTTGCTGAAGTCCCTGATCCCAAAAGACTTCAATGAGGAAATTATGAGTCTCTGTGCTTTCTGACATTTGTGGACTAAAAGTTAGTCCCTTGGCACTCTAATTCTGATAGAAGTAATGGAGTTGGTGATGGTGGTAGCAGCAGTGGTGGTGTGTGTGAATATTTATTGCAAACTTATTCTTCACCTAGGAAGTTCTTGGCAGGAATTTAAATGTAAGGCTTATAAACTAATAAATGTGCTTTGAACAGTGCCAGCTTTACAGTCAAGAGAGGGCAGTACATGGGACTATTAAGGATAACAAGAAGAAGAATTCTCTGATGGGAACTCTAATAAATGTAGTAGCATGCTGTAATAAAGAGCACTAGAAAATGGATGAGGTATAACAAAATTATTCATAAAGAGAAATGGAAAAGGATGTCATGCTGAGTGGTTACATGCAGTTATATAGACACTAACAAGGTTATCACTAGAAGCTGAGTGCTAGTACGTTCACATATGTTTTCTAACCAGCACAAAGAGAGACTGTTTTTATCTTGAAGAACAGGAGAGCCTGCAGTTAGAGGTGTGCTAAATCTTGCTACTGATTTTTAATAATTCAGAGCCAAATAGCAATAATGGTTCATGTAGGGTCAGTTTAATGAACAAAGCAACCTCACTTCAGGTTGTGTGATGGAAGGTTCTCTGTCGAGTTGCTAACTGGTATATGTTACAGCTATCTCCAGGGTTCTTTTTGATATGATATTATCCTCCTCACATACTGTGCTTTCTATACACCAAAATATAATGTGGTGCCACGAGCTAGGATGAAAACACTAAAAGAATTTTCAAATGAACCCACAGGTTTTTGCTCTGAAGCTGTAGTAATACTAGAAAAACAGGCAGCTTTCCTGTTCACATACCTCTAAAACAAGTTTTCCAGGGACCACACTAATTCAAAGAGCTGGTTAGAAAGTGTTACGGCCATTCTCAGAGTGAGGAGAGATGTTTACTCACAATATTTTCATTACATTATGCTAGCCACTAAACAATGGCAACAGATTTATGTGATGTTAAGCACAGACAGACTGATTATAATCAATTCAATGAGTGCATTGATAAGCAGTTATTTTACTGACACACAAGACCTTCTATTTCTATGAAGTTTCCTTTCACGATAAACTGAAATAGTTCTTTTACTACACCAATGAGTTTTAAATTCAGCCCATGGGAAGAAATTTAACTTAGAGACTTGAAGCATTTGGGGCTTTTCTTTTTTTTTCTTTTTTTTTTTAAGATCAAAATCATGTCAAGACATTGGTGGCAAAATCTCAAGCCAATAAAAATCATTGAAAGTATTTTTACTACTGAAATTGACCTCTGGGGATTTGCTTTTAGATTGCATTTTAATTGAAATTCAGAATCAGTTCTATATGACAGAAAGCCAGGACGTCCACAACCATCGAAACTTCTTGTCAAATTCTATAGCTTCTGCCATGTGATCTTCTGGACTGATCTGAGTCTCTTCGAATGCAAACTTATCTTGCCTCTTTCCTCTCTGGAGGCCTAACTGAAGTTTGGTGTGCTACTTAGAGCTACTGATGGAAGCAGTGAATAAATTTGGGGTGGTTCAGCATTCCAGCTTTTGGAATATTTTCTCTTCTCTGTTCTCTGTATTTCATTGTCACTCGTTTTGGAATAGGAAGCCCCAGTATGAGTGAGTGACTTCCTAGGACCCCTACCTAGAAATGTTGCATAGCAAGTGCTCCCTGTACCCTGGCTCCACCGGGATCTCACACGATGCCATATTAGATACCTCCTGCTTCTGACCCAGGTTCCTGATGGATTTGTTTCAGGCACCTAGCTCTCGAATGCTGCTTGCCCTGAATTTCTTTAGTGAGTCAACGAGCCTGCAGCAGAGGCAATCACAGGCTGTAAATGCTAGCACTGTGTGAGCACGGCAGGGTGAGCCACCTTTCCAGGGAGGCTCGGGTTTCTTGGAGAGTTTTCACACTGAAGGTGGACTGCAGTGAAAGCATTTATGAATGGGAAAATGAGGGGCAAGGAGATGGGCATGAGTTTCAAGGTGAGAGACTGAGTGCTGGTTTCTAAAGCCAAGGAAACAAGCCATTCTGCGCCCTTGAGCAAGAGTCCTTCACGCGGTACTCCGTGGGCAGTGACTTTCATGTTGACACTAGGGAAGGATTAAATCTCTGCCGCGATATCATTATTTAAAATAATATTGAGCCTGGAAACAAATTCTCTCACTTCATCTAGTTTGAGCCTCCTAATAGTACAGAATAGGTATTGTCAACTCTATTTTACTTTATAGGTGGGAAAACCAAGGTTTATAAACTATGAGATCTGCCACTCAGATCCTAAGAAGAGTCAGATTGTGAATAGGGGCCTTCTCTCCCCAAATCCATAGATTTCTGCCTCCAGAAACATATATATAATAGTTGCTTCTTATCTTTGCCTAGACCTTTGGTGGATGACTAAATCTCAACACCCACCACACACACACACACACACACACACACACACACACACACTATTTGACATTTTTGGGCCACAGTTGACTGAGTGAAACTGAAACCACAGAAACAAAACCATGGATTAGAGAGGACTATTGTAGATCTTTTCACAGTTACCTTTGGAAAAAGGAAGCATAAATCCACGGATGAGGACATAGGCAGATAAACTTTGAAAAAGCTGGGCAGATTTGTTCCAGCCATGGAGGAGGTCTGGGTCAAT
>RJWT010005535.1:0-14146 GCA_004365215.1 Cuniculus paca | reverse complement strand
AAAGGAAGCATAAATCCACGGATGAGGACATAGGCAGGTAAACTTTGAAAAAGCTGGGCAGATTTGTTCCAGTCATGGAGGAGGTCTGGGTCAATATCCAGACCTGGAGAAGCTGGTACTCGGGGCCTTGGGGAAGAAGCAGACAGTAAATATTCCTAATAGAGGACAGGAGAGAGAGGAGAGCAGAAAGGAGCTTGGATAAGCTCTAAAGACCAACTTCTCCTCTCCAAGTTTGCCTTGGGGAGCAATACGAAGAGAACCGATTAGTGCAGGTCTTAATGCTTTGTACGTGAAAGTGAGTAAGACTTATTGAGGGGAGACTAATGCAAGCAAAGCCTTCCATTTCCAAGGAGTAATTAAAATTCAGCTTGAAAACGTTCCTGATTCTCTATCTCTCGGGTCATACAGGGCAACAGTTAGCGTGGGAGAACCATGGTATAAGTTCTCCTGGAAAGAATGTGTTAAAGAAATCAGTATTACAGAAAGAAAGAAAAATGAGAACTACCAGGAAATGTTTTAAAGACACTGTATCATTGTTACTGGGAAAGAATGCACGCATAACTTCGGAGTAGCTGTTTATATGGTGGAAAATCAATTTTGAAAAATATAAGCAGTGGTCACAATGGGGACTTACCTAGCATTTGAAATAAACCTCCCTTAAGTAGAACATAATTATTTTCTTTGGCTTGTAAAGCACTGATTGTCACAAACAATAAAAATATTTACTTAACGCAACTGTTCCTAACCTGTTTATCAAATATAATCACTGCCACACAAATGAAATCCTGGCACTTTCACCCGGACACATGGGTGATATCTGTTGCAGTGGGTCATCTCCTAGTGACAGGCAATGCAGGGGACCATCGCAAGGGTCAACATGCCAAAGTACTTACCCCATGTGGACTACCCACTTACCTACCCAGCCACATTTTATCTATGGAAGAGATTTATGTTCTACCATGCAGAACACACTTATCACATAAATTTATTTTGAATATTGAAGCCAAACTGGATTTTTTTTTCATTGCATCTCTGACTTCTTACAGTGAAAGTGGATTTTGCACCCACTTCTAGTCTGGGAAAAGATCTATCCTACTAAAAATAGATATTTGTTCTATCCATCTTCCTCTGTGAAGGCTTCAACTATCTCACCCCAGAAAGGTTCTCAAAACTCTACAACTTGGTACATACACCCATACCTTGAGAAGATAAGTATTTAGTTTATTATTCTTTACACCATCTGGCATGTGAAAAGTTGTCATCTTCTAAAGAGTTTTTTGCCCTAAAACTCACTTGTACATAGTGAGAGATCAACAGAGTAGGCCTCTAAAGGTTTTCAGTTTGTAAGCAACTAACCAAACAATCACTTTGCTAACTAGATTAAGCTTTGGCAACATAAAATGCAGAGGTTTTGTTGAAGCAATGTATTTTTGACATTGGCAATTGAGAACTCATTGCTGTAGTCAACAAGTAAGTAATTTAATACGATTTTAAGAAGTTTGGAATTGTTTTAACCTTCATTATTGGTGAAGTATAATATACACACAAAGAAACCCACAAATTCAAAATACACAGCTCAATAATGTATCACAAAGCGAACACCTCTATGACTACTGCCCTCAAGCTTAAAAATGCTACAGAAGGCAAGTGTTCCCACTAATATTCATTAATTATTTCACCAGATACTTTTTTGTATCCCTACTCTGTACTATGCATGATGCCAGGCATGCTGTACTCACAATAGAGTGGGGGAAACAAACAGTTAACAAATGGATATGTAACAGGTCAGGTAGACATGTGACACAGAGAAGCAGAGCAGGGAGCCAAGGCACAGGGCAGCTGGGTTAGTCGCAGAGGTGCTGCGGAGTCCGGGAAGTAGGCTCTGGCTTTGTGTTTCTGGGTGCCTAACCCACAGTGTCAGTTCATAAACCCTGCCAAGTGAAGGGAGTGACGGTCGAATCACGCATTCATGACAGAACAAAGCAAGCCCAAACACAAACAGGAAATAGCAAAAACAACTGAAAATTAGCTTTGTGAACAGCATGGTTAGGAAAATGGCATTTCGGTAGGGCATATTAAAAATGGCCATTAAATTTCAGACATTGTGCTAGGAACAGGAAATGTGATTCATTTTCACGCACTTCCTTCTGAAATTATAGCACAGAACCAAGACTTCAGATGTTGAAGAGAACTTTAAACATCCTAACCCGACTACTGAATTTGGACCAGAACTCACCCATATCTCCCACTCAAGGCAGGCTATCACCGAGGCAGTTTTGTTTTGTTGTTTCTTGGTTTCTTTGGTAATAAAGATTAACTCCAGGGCCTTCATAGTGAGCTCTTTTATTGTTTTCTTATTGTGAGACATGGTCTTCCTAAATTACTAAGCTCCCAGGCTGGGTTTAAATTTCAGATACTCATGCCTCATCCTCTCTGAATGTACCACTTGCCAAGCTCAATTTCTTAAGTGTTTCCCACTTCATTCCATTTGAATTCTGTCAATTTCAGTAGAAGAAAGGTAGTGGAAATAATGTATCATAAAGGGTGAAAAGCTCAAGAAAATAAAAAGTGTTAAGTTTAGCAAAAGCATTGCTAAATGACCCACCGATTACCTCCTTAGGCCTCTGAAGTTGAGACCTGACTAGAAAGAAGAGTTTTCCATCAGTCCTGCAGTGCAGGCCTGTCCAGAATGCTATGGCCAATGATATGGAACCGGAAAGAAATCTCAGTGTGACTGGGCAGGCTTTCCATTATCCTTCATGCAGATTTGCCTCAGATTTCCAATTAAAATGGAATCCAGGCTGGGTGTGGTGGCACATCACACATCTGCAATCCCAGCACTTGGGAAGCTGAGGCAGAAGGATCTCCGTGAGTTCAAGGCCAACCTGGGCTACAGAATGAGTTGAAGGTCAGCCTAAACTACATCACAAGATCCTGTCTCAAATAGAAAAATAAAATGGAATCTCAGTGGAAAACCTCAAGGTTTGATTTCATAGAAAAATGAATATTTGCAAAGTCTTATTTTCTTATTTACTCACTTATTTTGTTTAAGGCATACAAAAGTGTGGCCTTTAAAGATGTTGAGCAAGAAAAGAAAAGTGAAACAGAAAAAGACAGAGACAGGAAAAGGAAGAAAAGAAGTACAGGGAGAGGGAGAAGAAGGAACGAGAGAAGGAGGGAAGGAAGGGAAAAGGAACAGAGACTGGGAGAGAGAGGGAGGGAGGGAAAGAGAGAGGACGGAGAAAAGGCAGAGAGATGTGGACAAATGTCCTTTGATGTAGACATTTTTTAAGTAGTTTTTTTGAAATGTGTGCAGAATTTTCACACGGCATGTACATATATTTTTTACATTATGATTTTTACGTTCATTTTACATCATTGCAAATTAATGTTCCAAGCATCTTACACGTACTAGTCCCTCAATAAATGTATCCTGATGACATTGATTTTACTAAATCTATTTCCTACTTCCTTTTAATGATTTTTTATTAGTACAAGCTTGCAGTACATACTGTTTACATTTCTTGTGTGGAGTTGGTGCATGCACATACGTATTTTAATTTCTGTACTCATCCTTTCCTCTCCTCCCTCTCTCATTCCTCCATCTCTTGATCCCCTTCCCACATGTGAAAGATCTATTTCCTGTTATCTATCTATATTGTTCTTTACTTAGATTTTGGTTCTCATATAAGAAAAGCCATGCAACATTTAAGCCTGTGTGTCTGATTTAATTCACTTAACATTATGGTCTCAAGGTGGATCATTTTTCTACAAATGATTCAAGTTTGGTTCTCTTCATGGCAGAGTAGTACTCCATTGTGTGTAACTGCCACATTTCCTTTATATATTCATCTGTTGGTGGACGTATGGGCTGCTTGCAGGATTTAGCTGTTATGAATGGTGCTGCTGTCATGATTAAGTTAAATTAAGAGTAACATGAGTGTGGAATTCAACATTTTAAAAGCTCATGTAATTGTTCACTCCACCAGTTAATAAACATTAGTGGCTTTTCTGACAGTGTACTTGGATGAGGTAATTTTAACCCTAAACAAAATAGACATGATCTTTGCTCTATGGGTTACACAATCACCATTACCCTTGTCATTCTTCTTTCTTCATATCATCATGATCATCATCAGCATCAGGATCAAGACCTTTACTAATGCTGCTGAGAAATTCCTAAGTACCAGTCACTCTCTTAGCATTTTATGCATATCGCTTTATTCAGTCTTCACAGTAAAGTTGTACATAGGCAAAACAATAAGCTAATTTTCTGATGAGAACACTGAAAGGCTACAAAATTGAGAAATGTTAAGAGTTTGCTTCAATAAAATGTGATGTAGTTATGCACTGTATGTGAATGTTAAAATAATTCCTGAACATAGCCATCAGTATTGATATAGAAAAAGGATTCAGATTCTTCATCCTTCACGCATTCTCCCCCTGCTTAAAAAGAAAAAAAAATAGTTCTGTAAGTCTTTAACTATTTCATTTTCAATTTAATCTTTTAGTTTTCTCACTTGTCAAAGGCAGACTCACTGGTGAGTCATTACAATTGTTTTATATCCTCAATGTTTTGGAAGTTATTCGTTTAGATACAGAAGGTAACACAGATGATGTGACATGATTAGGAGCGTTTTAAAACGAGGGGGAAGGGCATACCAATTGAAACACAAGCAAAGGCATTCTCCTTGGGAATTTAAAGCTCTGTTTCATTTTCTGACCTCACTTCATAGACTCTCACAGCATCCAGGCCTGCCATTGGATAATAACTGTGTCCAGCAACCTCAGGGACCCAACCCATTTATCATCTACTCTGCAAAAGAGTTTTTGTTCTTTGCATCCTTTCTGGGGCTGTGGGGTCTAGCGAAGCCAAGGGGTTGCTAATTGCCATGTTAAATTCTCCTGGCCTCAGCTATTCTCTCCCTTGTGTCTCTCAATCTCTCTGTCCAACTGGGGATATCTGTAGGAATTTATCTGCATGCCAGGAGCTCAAAAAGCATTTACTGTTAGTTTGTCTGTATCAGCACAGGAGAAAGGTGGTTTTAGTCAGGGCGACTGTGCTCTGCATTTTATGATGCTATTTCATAATAGGAGGTTGCAATCTTCAGCCTACTGTAAGATAAAAGGGAAAGGAATTCACAACAACTCGTGTTTAGGGAAACGTTTTCTTGAATTTCAGGTTATCTATCAAGATAACAGTTATTACTAATGTCCTTATCTGATGTTGTCTAAACAAAGTCCATTAACTGACTTTACATTCCCAGGTCCAGTTGCTATAACTTTATTATAGCTGTCAATACCCTGCTCAAAATAATAATTCTGGCATTGATTTCTACTTCTTCTTTGCTTAAAGACCCTTTGGCATCTCCTCTGAATTTCTAGAGTTTAAAATATTGTGATACTGGGTGGAAGCTTTAAAAAGTATCATATGAACAGTGTCCCTGAATGACCTTTCTGATGCAATATTTTAAGAGCAACTATGCTCCACCAAATATAGAATGAGTCAATTGTTTTCTTCCTCCAATTTCAACTTTAAACATATTTCTACACAGCATAGAATGTCTTTACATCAGTTTTACAAACTCATCCTATAAACACAGAAAATCCTGTTTAATAATAGCTAACCATGATACTACCCCTGATCTGATCTGTAAATTTTAATTTGACTTCAGAACACAAGAAAATCTCTCCCTGTTGCAGACTCAATGGTGAAGTATTACACTACCTTTTAATAAAAGTATGCTTGTTGCTTATTTGATAAAGAATAGACTCTGCAACTCATAAATTGGAAAGGCGAACAATGTTTGCATCATTTACCAAAGGCAAAACCAACAACTCTTCCTCTCTGCACAGAAGTAGGATTGAGGGTCCGATGATGTCAGGTGTGTTTGACTATTATATTATTGACTTCAGTGGTGGAGACTGTGCTGAAGATACTATAATCAACCATAGTGAAGGGCTTCCTCAAAGAAATATGGAGGGTAGGACCTGTGGTTGCTTGCCATGTGGTTATGGCCCCTCCTTGACTCCCTTTTGCTTTGTAAACTTCTTGTTGTTTCCAAAGTAAGTGACAGGGAGTAATTTCTATACCTCTAAATAAAAGGGTTTAGAGTCTGGATTTCATTCCTGAACAAGTCACATTTTGTTGTCTTCCTTTACTGTGGCTCTTTTCTTTCAGGTAGAACTGAGACTCATGGTCTTTTCAGGGACAAACTAACAGGGTTATAGCTTTGGAGGGAGAAATATCTCGGCATGAATAAGATGTGAGGCCCTGGGTCAATCATATAATCTTTTAGAGGTTCAGATTCCTTATATGAAAAATCAAATTAAGATTGCCTGTTTTTAGGAGTTGTGTGTGAGAATTTAACTAAACTTTATAAATACACTAACTGCTATACTTTGGATATGAAGTGACTGGCAAAGATAGCTTAAAGATTGGGTCTTCAGCCAAATTGAGAGGTGGTGGAAACTTTAAGAGGTGAGAGGTTTGGTAGAAGAAAGTTGGGTCATTTGGGAATGACCTTGAAAAGAATATTGGGACAAAGCCCCTTCGTTTTCTCTCCGTCTCTGTCTCAGTCTGTCTGTCTCTCTTTGTCTCTGTCTCTGCCCCACCTGTTCTCTCTCTCCTTCTCTCTCTTTTTGTGGTTGATTGCAATGAGCAGCTTTGTCCCACCATGCATTCCCCAAGATGATGTTCCTCTTTGGCACAGGCTCACAGCAATGGTGTCAAGCAACCATGGACTGAAACTTGCGAAGCTGTGAGCTGATGTAAATTGTTTATCACAGTTATCTGTCATAGCAATGGGCAGCAGACTAATGTCAGGACTTGATTAAAATAACTAAGAAACATAAAAGAAATGAAATCATGGGGAATTGCAATCTGATACAGTTTTCTTTTCTCAGTGCATGAAATCCTACTTTTGGGGAAATACTATTTGTCTAGTAAAAGAAAAATCAAATTAAAACCAAAGTGAGAGGTTATCTCACACCTGTTAGAATAGCTGTTATCAAAAAGAAAAGAAATCCATTCTTTGTCTCCTTCTATCTGTCCTCTATTGATCTCTTCTTTTGTGTATTGCCTTACTCAAATGAGAGATACCATATGGTATTTAAGCTTGTATATTTGGCTTATTTCACTCAACGTTATATTTTCCAGGTACATTTGTTTTCGCACAAACATCTCAAATTTGCCCTTCTTTATAGTCAAATAATATTCCATTATAGATAGATACCACATTTTCTTTATTCAATCATCTGTTGATAGGTGTACAGGTTGATGCTAGGATTTAGCTATTATGAATAGTGGTGCTATAAATATTGTTATATATGTATCACTAAAGTATGATATCCAAAGCTTTTTGGGGTACAGGTAAAAGAGACCAAGGGTAAGGGGGTAGGGGTAACAGAAAGGGGAATAAATAGAATAAAGTTATACCATGTACAGGAGCCTAATAATCTTAGTAAATGCAAATGTCTTATGCCATATGCATGAGCAAAGATTAATAATATCAGTAAGGATGAAAATGGGGAAAGGGGAATTAAAGGAGGCTGGATGGATGGATGAGGAAGGGATAAAAAAGGAATCAAGCTATTTTATGTGAATGAATACATCCCCAATATTTTAAAATGAATGTATGGCAAACATGTATTTAAAAATAATAAAAAATAAAAGAGGAAAACAAGTGCTGGTGAGGATGTAGAAGAAAAGGAATCCTGCACACTATTACCAGGAATATAAATTGGTAGAAATATTGTGTAAAACACTGAAGAGTTTTTTCAAACGATTGAAAACAGAACTCTCAGATGACCTAGCACCATCATTTCTGGATATACGTTCTGAGGACATTAAATCTGAATCTTAAAGAGACATCTGCACCCCCATGTTCACTGAAGTATTGTTCACAACGGCTAAGTCACAGAACCAACACATACATGTCTGTCAAATGATGAACTGGTAAACAACTGGTAAACATCCATATATAATGGAATATTACTCAGCCTTTAAAAATGAAGGAAGTCATGTTTGCAATGTGACTGAACCAGTAAGATATTTTACTAACTGAAATAAACTAGACACAGTATGACTCACAGACATATAGAGAATCTAAAGTAGACAAACTCATAAAATCAGAGAATGGAATGGTAGTTGCTAAGTGCATGGGAGGAAATGAGGAGATATTGGTCAAAGGGTAGAAAATGTAAGCTATGCAAGTTAGATGAGTTTCCAGAGCTAATGTACTATAGTTAATGACACTGCATTGTACACTTGAGATGCTTTAAGAGTATAGATCCTAAAGTGCTCTCTAAAAAAAAAAATGAAGGAAGAAAATGGTGATTTTGTGAGGTGACAGATATGTTAAATTAGCTTGAATGGTGATAATTTCATAATGTATATGTATAACAGAACATCATGTTGTATACATTATATATAAACCAATACCTGTGTCGTTTATGTCTTGATAAGGACGAAAGTCTTTTTTTTTTCTATAAAAGGGAATTAGTTTTCATGTTCTCTCACCCTTTACTAAATGATGATGAAGTTTGAGTTTATTTATCTGCTTCTTGGATATAACATTGACTGGGGTATAAGGAAATTGAATTGTTTGGGCTTTGTTTTCTCCCCTCACACATGGAACCATAATTTATGCTTCTGTGACATGTGGAGTTAGACCGGGTTGAGGCCGCGAAGTCCTTTAGTTTCTGAAGTTATGATTCTGTGCATGCAGATGGGAAGATATGACCCTGAGGTCTCTGAACCAAGAAAAGAAGCTTCTCTCTATACATTTATTACAAATTCAAGATTACAAAAGTTGCCTATACTGCTTTAGCCTTCAGAAAGAAGAAAATTGAGTTTATCTTAGATTAATTCGTTTCTGAAGATTAATGTGAGGTAAGACTGGTAACTTGACTTTTCTAGTTAAAAAAATATTATGATATTTTACAACATAACAACAAACATTCTGTATGAGAATGCATGGCAATCTGAATGACTGACATTACTCAAATGTTTTAGCGTTAAGGGTATTCAGGTGTTAGAACTTAAAGGCCAATATGCTAGCATTAAGAAGTGGGGCCTTTAAGAGGTGATTAGGCCAGAAGAGTTCATCATAAAAGGGCTTCAGGCTGAGTTTGGTTGGTTTGCTGTAGGCTTTCAATCACGTGAACACGAGCAGCATCCCTCTCCTTCAGCACACACAGCAATAAGTCACCATCTTGGAAGCAGAAGGAAGCTGTTACCAGACAGCCAAACTTGCTAGCACCCTGATTTTGTACTTGCAGACCACCAGAACTGTGACAAATTCCCTCTCTTTGCAATTTTCTCCTTCTCAGTTGTTCATAAAGCACAAAGATATTTAGTCTTTTGGTTTTTTGTTTTATTTTTGTTTTGTTTTACTTTGTTTTGTTTTGACTGTGCTTCCTCAAGTGTTTTAATCACTCAATCCTTTGATCTTTCCTTTATAAAAGAAAGACTTTAACTAAATGATGGTAGATCTTTTTTTAATAATAATAGTTAAAACACTAATATGAAAAGAGAGAAAATGTAGGTCTCTTGAACTAATTCAGTGCTGTGATTACAGTTGAGACCTTGAAGTCTACTTGCAGTCAAAGAATCAGCTCAGACTTTGAGCCTTTAATCTCTTCACCTGTAAAGTGGGAACACAAGGAATATGTCCTTCAAAGGACAGTCATGGGGGTTATTGAATAATATATGTAAAGTATTGGCCACAGTTCAAGAATCAGTCAGTCAGTAGTCGCGACAATAGTGGTGACCAGGCAATGCTCTTTAATTAGCACTTAAAACTTTAGAGATTAGCATCAGTATTTTAAAGTCAAAGTTCGTGGTGGTTAAATAATTTTTAAAATATCTTATGGTTAGGACAAAACAGCCAGGTTTTTGAAACTAGTTCTGTCTAATTTTAACCAGTGGCATACTTTTAATCTCTATAATACTATGAAAATCCTATTTTGATTAGAATTATAAAATGACACTTATGAGTTAGTTTCTCCCTTTCTGCTTGCAAAGCATTTTATACACGTAACTAGCCAAGCATTCATCATGTCTTATTACTTTGTTTTTCTGCTTGTCTCTGACCCATGGTGGATGGTGTTCTTTTTTGAGGACAAGGATCATGGTTTTCAAGACCAAGAGATGTCAATCTGGGCACATAATAGACATATAAGGAATGTCTTTTGAACATAATCTATTTTTTAAAAATAGTCTGTAGCAAAACAAAACAGCAAAATTTCACTGGGTTAATTTGGCTTCATGAAATAAAAATAGAAAAGCAGAAAGCAGGAAAATAACAGTCAGGACAATAGGGTAAATAGATATTGAGGGTAAGATATGATTTAGCCTTGAGGCAGGAAATGGGTTTCATTTTCAGGTACTTCCTTCTGAAACAAATTGCTTTCCACTAAGGCTTTAATGTTTCTTACAATGAGCATAATTAAGATCAATCATTTTTTTTAGACCGAGAAAAAATTTAAATGTAGACACCCGACTATTAAATTTAGACCAAACAGAGATTGTTCATTTCAAAGGTATTCTAGGAGAAATTTGCTACAGTGGGTGTCTCATATTAAAATTTAAACCATCCATCATTCTAATAGATCATCCATATGATTTGTCCATCACATTATGAGAACAAAACACTACCTTGTCTCCTTGATACTATGTCTTAAAAAAAGGAATGGGGAAAAAAAAAAAACACAGTTCTTTCTCTGTTTTTTTTTTTTTTTCTGTCTTTGAAGCTGTTTATAGTACACAAGGTATGGCATCAGGAGTAATTAGAGTAAACCATGCAGAAATCCCAAAGGAAGCAGGCAGGTAGGATAATGTTTGCTGCATTAAAAACTTTAAAAAGAAATCTCTATGTTTTAGAGGACAAGAAGGTGAATAAATTCTTACAAGAAAAGATTAAATGAATGAATCAGTTTTACCTACCTAAATTAGACTCTCCCAGCCATCTCGTGAGATGCAATCCTAATTATGGGAAAAGTTTGAGAGGCAATTTTTAGTAATTAACAAAGCTGTGCACGTGATAGGCAGAGCAGTGGTTTTGAATATCATGACCAACAATAAATGTGCACAGGAATTTTCTGAGATTACTATGGACAGCTAAATTAGGTAGAAATAATCTATGCAGTCAGACAAGGCTTGGCCATCAAGAGAGTCAGCACAAAAGATGAAAACACATTACAACTATGGCCAGAGCTGCACCTGTTGGAGGCTAGGCCTCAAAATAAAGATGGAATGACTAGGCCTACCACCTTCCCAGGGGATAATTGATAGCACCTGGTCCAATAAAGTCTAGACAGGCATGAGTCACCCCCATGGGTGACCAAGATCTCTGGATCCATTGCTTCCTAAAAAAGTCTTTGTTTTTGCCATGTACACTTGTGATGTTACCTGCTTCCCCACTAGACCCGCATTACCTAAGCTGCTATGCTTGTAATCTTATTGGTTGATCATAGTTTTGACCCACATTGTACCCATCTTGTGATTTTGCTCTATAAAACCTCCTATGAGAAGTGGATTTGTTAGCAACTCACTTTTGGGTACCCTCCTGTCTCTCAGGAGCTATCTTTCTCCATAAAGTCTTCCTACTCGTAACTTTTGTTTTGCCTTAGAATTCATTCTTGGATTCGGAGGAGCACAAACTTGGCATATCTGACATCTAGCAGGTTGAGAGTTACATTTATTTCCCCTATATCAAGATGATCCTCTCCAAGCTAAAGAAAAAAATCTGAGCCTCACTATCTCTGCAGAGGGCCCAGGGCTCTGCTCCTAACAGTTTTCTTGGGAAATGGCAGGGATCTTCCCACAGCATGTGCAGACCTGATAGGCACAGTTTCCCTTACAATGAAAGAAGCCTTTATTTTCTTCAAAAATAAATTTCATTTTTTTCAATTAACAAGGTTTGCATCAAATCCATCACATATGCAATGCTTCTTGTTGAAAGTTGTTTAAAACCAAAAATTGTCTGGAAAACAAATGAGTTCTTAGGCTCATAAACAAAAATGAACCAAACGTTGCAAGGAACATACTTACACAAAAAAATTGTTTGTTATTTGCCTCAAATTCAAATTTAACGAGGCAGCCTATATTTTATCTGGCTATTCTGTGCAAAAAGGGGCATTTCAGTCACACGGCAGTTAACCATGCCATTGGCAAAGGATCTAACTGATACAGAAAGAACTACATTTGTCAGTAGAAATAACGTAATTCATCTAAGTTTGTAATCTATTTTCTTTGTTCAGAAAATAAGAATTCAAAAGCAGTAGTAATAAGCTAGATTCTGTTTACAGACACTTGCATTATTTTCCTAATTCACTTTTTTTTTTTTTTTTTTTTTTTTTGGTGGTGGTACTAGGGATTCAACTCAGGGCCTTGTGCAAGCTACCACTGAGCTTTATTTCAGTGCAGTTAACATTATTGCTGTTGTTTAAAGATTAGATTTTAATTCCATGAAACAGTCTGAAAGAAAGCTGCCTGTCTTCTAAACTAGAAACCCTAAAGGTTTCTACCTACACAAGTGCAGTGGCTCTTTAACAAAATTCCTGATACTAAAATGGGCAAAGCCACAAGGCCCTCAGGAAGTCATCTGAGCAGTAGGTGATGCTGATAAGCCTCTCCCCCAAAATGAGCTCTGTCTCTGTGTGCTAAACAGGCCAACAGGTGTGGCCACAATTCGAGCAGATGTTTCCACATGTAGGAGTTGGGGTTTGAGTATCTATTTGCTGCCTTTGCCTTTTCTTTTAAGTCACTCATTGCGGCGATGTGTGTTCTCAAGCTGTCCAACTCCTTTGCCTCACTTTATGCCTCTATTTGGTAAGAGCTGTGGGCTGTGGTGTGCTATTTCTTTCTTGCATATATTTAGATGATTGCTAAGAACTTTTTCTTTCTTTTTTTTTGGTTTTCTGTTTTAGGACTCTTGAATCAGACTTTATGGTCACTTTTTCAGTGTATTATTTCATAGCAAACAAAGACAGAGAGAGGATGAAATGCAGGGAAATGTAGAGGTATTAATTTTACAAAGACAAAAAACCTCAGCCAAAGTGGGATGACCTTGCCCTTGCTCTCCTTTGACATAGGAAGCTGAACTGCCCCAGGAAGTCATTAACGGGACAGTAGTGACTGTTTTGTCAGGTCTTATTGTTTAATTAGATCACAACTTAGATCTCAATTCTAAAATCCTTTTGGCACATGCGGTAATTCTCAGTCCTTAATGTCAAATACTTCTAGCAGCTGCCTACAGAAGGCAAAAAGGAAGTATATTCAATACTGGAACCTATTTTTATTTTTAATAGTAAACTCTTAGAGTAAAAAGTTTTAGTGGTCAGTTATTCAAGCATTTTTTGGAAGTAATTGTACCCTGTGACTCTGAAATGCTCAATTTAGCTGCTTTCCCTTAACTCACATTAAGTTTTCTGTATGATGGCTAGAGGATAACACATCTTAGTTCTTCCTAACATCCTTTTCCTGATTGGGAATGCTTTCATTTGGGGTTTATGGACTATGACCTGAACCTCTCCAAAAACAAAGTAGAATCACAGTTCTGGACCTGGCAATGAGAAGATATGTGGCAAACTATAGGCATTTGGTTCTAATAAATCTGATGCATCAGGTTCCATCATAAAAATTAAAGTCATCCAAAAATTAGAAAAAAGAAAATCCCTGGACCATAGAATATATTTGTCCTGTCACCCAGTTTATGTTTCAAGTACTGGAGATTTTTAGTATACAATGCCTCAAATTTTGGAACTTATCAATCATCCTCCAAGGAGATTGGGCCACAGATCAATGGGTCTAATTATTGAGATGTTTCCCTACAGAATTTTGCTTAGTTTTGTTCACCTGCCACTACCAATGCTAATACAAACAAGTTTCCCTTTTCCTCTTCCTTTCTCTCCATACCCCTTCTCTATTCTTTGGTGTTAAAATTCATTGTTTTGTTTCTAGTGTCTCTCAATACTCTTTCACAGAATCAATCTTAACATATCCTGCTAAATGTTTTCTTCTACATTTCTCTCTCCATTTCCTGTGTCTGTGGAGTTGTGACTTTGGTTTCCCAAATGTCATTATTTGTTTTCAATATCATTCAACATGTAGTAAGTATTGTAAATGTTCCATTAAGAGAGA
>RJWT010005534.1:0-30778 GCA_004365215.1 Cuniculus paca | reverse complement strand
CTTTTGTATGAGTCAGAGCAAAGTATAATTTTCACATTTTTAAATAGGTTGACAAAAAATATAAAAAGAATGATATTCATGACCCATGAAAATGCATGAAATTCACATTGCAATGTCCATAAATAAAATGTTATGGAAGCATAGTCACAATTTTTTGCTTACATTCTGCCTGTAAGTGCTTTCATGCTACCGCAGTAGAACTGAGGAATTGTGACAAAGCCTAAAATATTTACGAATACGGTCTATAAAGTCTAAAATATTTACTAATGTCTTAGTTGGCTTGGTCTCCCATGACATAATACTGTAGACCAATCTCAGAGCTCTGAGTTCTGCAGACTGGAAGTCCAAGATCCAGGTGCCAGCTTGCTCGGTTTCTGCTGGGCCTTCAACTTGATTTGTGGGTGCAGATGACTGCTTTCTCTCTGAGTGTTAAGGGGCAGGGGGAGAAAGATCTGGTATCTCTTTTATGAAGGTCCTAACATCATGAGGACCCACTCTCACGACTGCTCTAAGTCTAGCTGTCTGAGGAGATGGGTTAGAAGGGGAATGGGAAGCAAAACAAAACCAAACCAAGCCAAAACAAACCCCAGTTGCCTCCCAAAGGCCCTGTGATCTTAGGGGTTAGGATGTCAACATATGAATTTTAGGGGGATAGAATTCAGTCCAAAGAAACTACTCCTGCACAAGAAAGGTTTGCTACTCTCGGTTTTAAAGGCCACTAGGAAGGTGAGTGTGGTGGTGCAGGACTGTAATCCCAACACTCTGGAGGCTGAGGCAGAAGTGCTGCAAGTTTGAAGTCAGCCTGTGGCACATAAGGAGTTCAAGGCCAGACTGAACTCCAGAGTGAGGACCTATCGCAAAAAAACAAAAACTAGCCGGGCGTGGTGGCTCATGCCTGTAATCCCAGCACTCAGGAGGCTGAGACAGGCGGATCGTTGTGAGTTCGAGACCAGCCTGGGCTACAAAGTGAGCTCAAGGCCAGCCTGAACGGCATAGTGAGACCCTGTGTCAAAAACACCAGGGCTGGGGATCTAGCTCAGTGGTCTAAGCGCCTGCTTGGCAAGCGCAAGGTCGTGAGTTCAATCCCTGGTGCCGCAAAAAAAAAAAAAAAAACTAAAACAAACAAACAAACAAAAAAGAATTTAAAAAAAGAATAAAGTCCATTAGGAGACACAGAAACTTTAAGAGGATCAGAAAAATCAGAGTTAGAGGCATGACAGCCAGGAAAGTAACCAAATTATAGTGCAAATAGGTTCAGGGAGACCCTGATTGTACCAACTAAGATGCTGCTAATGCCTCTCACACTAGGCACTGGGCAGGGCTGCTGAAGGTTTGGCATTGCTCACTCTCTAAACTGGAATGTTGCTCTCTGTACCTCACTAGAATGGGTTTCACCAGGGCTTGCCAATTTCACACAAATTTCTGGTTCTTGTATAGGTGGATCCCAAATGATGTGTCTGTACTGTATCTGCAAGAGAAGCTGGGACAACAAGTGCCTGACTTCTGTAGTGATGGCAGTGGGGATCCACAGTGGGGGAAATTCCCTATATATCTAAAGGTTCTAATAACAAGTCACAGGGATTCAGAACGGGACTCAGATCTTGTCTTACTAGCAAAAAATTATTATTCCTAGACTAAATGCTGTTGTGGTCCCACCTAACAAGTCAGAAATGCTCAGTGTTTCTGCCTGCATCCCAGGACAAAGCTCAAGAATATTTATAGAAGGCTGTGATTTGGCTCAGAGGCAGCACACTTGCCTAGCATATGCAAGGTCTTAGGTTCAATCCTCAGAACAGCAACAAAAAAGAATACTTATGAGAATATGAAAGTATCCAGCACCCAATGAATTAAAATTCGTAATATTATTTTTTCAAAAAACCTACAAAAGTCAATGTGATGGCGCACACCTGTAATCCCAGCACTCAGGAAGCTGAGCCAGGAGAATTGTTGGGAGTCTGAGGCCAGCTTGGGCTACAATGTGAGTGCAAGGTCAGTCTGAACTGAATAGTGAAACCCTGTCTCAAAAAAAGACAAAACAAAACCAACAAACAAAAAACACTAAAAGCAACCAATTGAAACTGATAAAAATTACACAGATAAAAATATTTATTATTGTATTCCAGATGTTCAAAATGTTAAGCAGACACACAAAGTATATTTTAAAAAATCAAATTTCTAGAGAGAAAAACTCCAATATCAGATGAAAATCACACTGATGGCATTAATGACAGATGATTAGTGAACTTGAAGATATAGCAATAAAATATGTCCAAATGTAAATAGAAAAAAGATTATAAAACAAGAATTAAAAGAACATCTGTGAGTTATGGGACAACTTCAAACAGCCTAATATCTATGTACGTGTAATCTGTACCCTCAAAATGTGTCAGGGACAGAAAACTATTTGAAGAAATAATAGTTAAAAATTTTTCAATTTTGATGAAAACTATAAATGCATAAATCAAAGAAGCTCAATGAATCCTAAGCATAGCATACAAAGAAAATGATACTAAGGCATCAGTATCAAATTACTCCATTAGTGATGAAAAGAAAATATTAAAATCAGACAATGCAAAAAGGCACATTATATGCAGACCAAAGATAAGGATGACAGAATATTTCTCATAGGAAATAATATAAATGAAAAGACAGTGCAGCAACATCTTTAAACTATTGAAAAGCTACTGAAAGAAAAAGAAACTTTCATACATAAATTTATGCCCACTGAAAATATCTTTCAAAGATGAAGGTGAAACAGTCATTTTTCAGACACATAGAAGCAGAAAGAATTCATCCCCAACAATCTTTCTATACAAAAAATGTTAAAGGGAAACTTTCAGACAGAAGATAAGTAGCACTAGAGGAAAATATGGGTATACACAAGAATGAAGAGCAGCAAAGAAGTTAACTACATAGGCAAATATATAAGATTTGTGTTTCTTGTAACTTAACTATCTTTAAAAGAGAATGGATGGTTTAAACCAAAATTATAACAATGTTTTGTGGGAATAACATCTGCAGAAGCAATACATCAGAAAAATATCTTAAGTTTTGGGAGGGAGAATTGGAAGTATACTACTATAAAATTCTTCTACTATTGTATATGTGAGGTGATAATATCACTTTACATTAGACTGATAAATTTAACATATGTACTGTAAACCCTGAAACCATACATAATAAGAGTTATATGCAATAAAATTGACAAAGGACATAAAATAGAATCATAAAATGTACTCATACAATTGAAAGAAGACCCCAAAAAAGAGGAAAAAAGAATCAAGAATATATGAATTAAGTAAAAAACAAATTAGGAAAATGACGGATTCAATCTAAGCTATGGCAATGATCACATTAAATGTAAATGGATTAACCACTCTAATTAAAAGGCAGAGATTGTCAGATTAGATTAAAAAGCAAGAGCCTATATTATGATGCCTAAAAAAAAATCCACTTTACATATGATGGGCTGGGCATGGTGGTACACGCCTATAATCCCAGCACTCAGGAGACTGAGGCAGGAGGATTGTCGTGTGTTCAAGGCCATCCTGGGATACATAGGGAGTTCAAAGCTACCCTGAACTACATAGCAAGATCCTGTAACAAAAACAAACAAACAAAAATACATGTAATGGACAAAAGTAGATAAAAAGAGAAAGTATGCAAAAATATAAAACATGCTAGCACTAGTCAAAGAATGCTGGAATAGCTATATAAATGTAAGGAAAACTAGATGTCAGAACAAAGAATAATACTAACAACAGAGAGGTCATTTAATAATGGTTTAGGCCTCAATTTATCAATAAAACAAAGTGATGAGATGAAGGAGAAATAAACCAGCAATATTCAGATATTTCAATATTCCTCTTTGAATAACTGATAGAATAATCAATAACAAATACAGAAAGCTTGAACAATACTAGCAACCAAGTTGACCTCATTGACACAAACATCAGCACAGTAACATTCTTCTTAATTTCGCACAGAATATTTACCCAGACACACCATATTTTAAGCTATAAAACAAATCTCAATAAATGTAATAATTGAAATTTATTTTCTCTGAGTACAATAGGGTTAAAAGTCAAAATATTCCCAAATATTTGGAAATTAAATAACATAATTGTAAGTAATCCATGAAATCAAAAAGAAAAATTAGTAGCTATTTTTATTTCAGTGATATATTGCATGCCCAAAATTGCATGATGCTTTCCAAAAAATTACTTAGAAGATAATTTATGACTGATGAAAAAGGTAAAAAAGATTTAAATTAATACCTTTATCTTTCATCTTAAGAAACTAAAGAACAAATGAAACACAAAGTACACTGAAGAAAAGAAATAATAAAGATCAGAATGGAAATCTGTAAAATAGAAAACAAATCAATACAGAAAATCAATGAGACTAACACTGTTTTATCATTCTTATTTAGAAATAGGATCTTTTGCAAATAGCATTTGCAAAACTTATTTCTGATAATGGATTTGCACCCAGACTATATAATTTTTAAAAACTGTGAAAACTGAATAATAAACAAATTTAAAAACTGGGCAAGAGATTAGAACAAACATGAATGGCAAAAAAGCATATGAAAAGATGCTCAGCATTATCAGTCACCTGGAAAATCCAAACTAAAATTCCAGCTGTGTGGCTCAGTTTAAAAGACTGGCTGCACAAGTATAAAGTGTTAATAAAGGGATAGAGGAACTTGAACTCTTCTACACTGCTTGTAGGAATAAGATGGTACCACTGGCACTGGACAGGTCTGAGAAGCCTGCAAAGAGGAGATGGGGACCTCAACTAATCCACCTGTGGAATACGTTGTAGGTTTGCTGACTTCTGTCATGGAAAAAGACTTTCAGAATGTGTTGATGAGAGGCACAGATAGGTTTATTAGGCAGGGGGAAAAAGCACGCACTCAAAAAGGAGTAGAGGCACTCATAGAGGCACATTGAGTCTGGTGTTGGGGGGCTTTATGTGGTTTTGGGATGTCCTCAGGATGATGGTGTAGGGTGTGTATTCCTAGTGGCTGTCAGGCTACCCATTTGGTGGGCTAGGTTGGGATGCACACAGTTCACCCGTGTGTGAAGTGTGGAGATCTGCTGCCTACCTACTCGAGCTGCTTCCTTGAAGTCTGGGAGGAGAAGGCCAGGTTTAATGCACAGATGAAAAAGCACTGGCCCAATTCACAGGCTTATGAGATGTTGGAACAATTTTTAGAGTTTCCTGGAAGGAAAAAAGGCATCATAACATTAGTCAACTTTGATTATGTCCTGAAGCTGCAGGTTTTTTAAAAGTATAAATTTAAAATTATGTTTTTGTGGGTTCTCCTTTCTACTTGTCTTCATTTTTTCTACTCTCCCTCATAACCACTCTGGAAAATAGTTGTTCAACTTCTCACAAACTGAAACACGTATCTGCCATATTTCAAAAGACAGTTTGGCTGGTTAGCTTATAAGTAGGCAGCCTGTAAGGGATAGGTCCTGAGATAGCTGGTTATAAGAAAATAGCACAAACACCCAATTTAAGACCTAATTCAAGCCATACAGTCAGGTAAGCATAGAAATGTAAAAGCAAACACAGGAAAAAGGATAAAAAGTTAAGATAAGAACACCAACTCCAGGAAAGAAGCTTCTTAGGCAGAATCCTCTAAGTCAGTCCTTCTTGGATTTGGAGGAATTTAGAAATGCAGAGTACAGTAACTGGCTTCCTTTGAACTTGACCAGCTGGATAACTGATTTTATTTGAACTCTACATTGTTTTGCATTAGTACACGTTTGCAGTACATAATGGATACATTTATCATGGGGAGTTGGTACACGTACACAACACATCTTAATTCTTTTTTTTTCCTCCTCCTCCTTCTCCCCTCCCTCTCTGCTCTTTCCAATTCTTGGTTCCTTTCCCACTTGCAAAAACTCTATTTTCATTTTTCTTTCTTGGACTCTCTTTTTTATCCCCTTTCTCTCCCCTCCCACTTGCACTTCCTCCATCCTCCATCTCTTGTTCCCCTATCCATTTGAAAAACATCTCCCTCTTTCCTACTTATCCTTTATTTTGCTTTTTATAGACAAATGTATACAAATGTATGCATTTACTTTCTCATATAAGAGAAACCATGCGCCATTAAGCTTGTGTGTCTGACTTTTTCACTTAATATTATGGTCTCAAGGTGTGTCCAGTTACCTACAAATGCCTCAAGTTTACCCTTCTTTATTGCACAGTAGTACTCCATTGTATATAAATAGAACTTTGTTGTTGTTGTTGAGACAAGGTCTCACTTTGTAGTGAAGGCTGGCCTTGAACTTATGTAGACTAAATTCGCCTCAAACTCACAACAATCTTCTCGCCTCAGCCTCCCGAATGCTGGGAGTACAGGCATGTGCCACCACACCCAGCAGCATTGTTTTCTTTATCCACTCATCTGTTGATGGGTACATAAGTCATTTCCAATGTTTAGCTATTATGAACTGTGCTGCTATAGACATGGGTATCACATATCACTGTAATAAAATGTCTTTAATTCTTTCAGGAAGACATCTAGAAGGGGAATAGCTGGGTCAAATGGAATATCCATTTTTAGTTTTTTGAGTAATCTCCATGCTGATTAGAAGTTTTCCTCCCCTGCCTTAGCCTTGCCAGCATCTGTTATTATTTGATTTCTTGATGATAACCAATTAAAAAATAAAAGGTTTTTAGATGATAGCAATTCTGACTAAAGTAAGACAGAATCTCTGTGTTGTTTTAATATACATTTCTCTAATGACCAGTGACGTTGAACATTTCTTCTTGTCTTTATTGGCCATGTGTACTTCTTCTGAGAAGTGTCTATTCATTTCAGTTTCCCATTTTTTATTGCATTTTTTACTGTAGTGGGTCTCATTTTTTCTTTTTTTGAGTTATTTGTATATTCTAGACGTTAAGTCCTATGTCCAAGTAACAGCTGACTAACATTTTTTCTCGCATTCTATAGGTGGTCTCTTCACTTCGTTCGTTGTTTCCTTTGCTGTGGAGAAGCTTGCTCGCTCGCTTTATTGATTTATTGATTTTGTGGTTTAGGCTGACCTTGAGCACACTATTAGCCTAGGCTGGCTTCCAACTCTTGGAAGTCCTCCCACCTCAGCTTCCTGAGTGGAAGGAGTACAGGTGGATGCTTACTGCGCCCAGCTTTTTGAAATTGTTTCTTATGCCACTGGGGTTCTGTTCAGAAAGTCCTTGCCTATGTCTATGTCTTGAAGAGTTTTACCAATTTTATCTTACTGCAGATTATGTGTTTCTGTTTTAACATTTAGATCTTTGAATCATTTTGACTTAGTACATGGTAAGATATATGGGTCTAGACTCAGTCTGCATATGGGTATTCAATTTTCCCCGCCTCATTTATTAAGGAGGCTATCATTTCTCCAGTGTACACTTTTGGTTCCTTTGTCAAAGGTCAAATAACTGAATGTGCCTGGGGTTGTTTCTGCTCCCTCTATTCTGTTCCATTGATTCACATGCCTGTTTTTGTGCCAGTACCATACTGCTTTCATCACAGTAGCTTTGTAATATAACTTCAAATCTGGACTTGTGATGCCTCCTGCTTTGCTTTTGTTACCCAGGATGGCTTTTGCTGTTTTGTGTCTCTTCTGGCTCCATATGAATTTTAGGATTGCTTTTTGTAGGTCTGTGAGAGATGCTGTTGGTATTTTGACTGAGATTGCATTAAATCTATATGTCAATTTTGGAAGTATAGCCATTGTAATTATATTGGTTCTGCCTATCCAGGAGCCCTGTTATCTTTCCATTTTCCGATGCCCTCCTTGATATCCTTTTTCAGAGTGATGTAATTTTTGTTGTAGAGGTCTTTCACTTCCTTGGGTAGGTTAATTCCTAAGTATTTAATTTTCCTTGATGCCGTTGTGAATTGTATTACTTTCCTAATTTCTTTCACAGTGAGTTCATTACTAGTGTATAGGAATGTTACTGATTTTTGTGTGCTTATTTTGTATCCTGCTACACTGTTGAATGTAGTTATTAATTCTAGGAGTCTTTTGGTGGAATTTTTTGGGACTTATAAGTAGAGGATTATGTCATGTGCAAATAATGATACTTTGATTTTTGTCCTTTCCTACATGTACCCCTTTAATTTCTTTCTCTTGCCTGATTGCTCTGGCTAATGTTTTCAAGGACTGAGTTGAACAGGAATGGTGATAGTGAATATCCTTGTCTTGTTCCTGATTTTAGAGGGAAAGCTTTCAGTTTTTCTGCATTCAGTAGGATGTTGTCAGTAGGTTTGTCATAAGTGGCTTTTATCAGATTGAGATAAGGTCCTTCTATACCTATTTTCATCAGGGTTTTTATCATTAAGGGATGTTTAAATTCTACATTACAAAGTCTAAACCCCAAATGGTACTCTAAACACATACAGCCAACTATGATAGGTGATCACTGGATAACTGAACAAGTTCTTGCACTCTGTTTATCCATAAAAGACTAAGAAAGTACCCCAAAACTGTACTTTTGGGGACCCCTCCTGGATACCCACTAGAGCTTTTTTTCTTCTTACTTTCAACAAACACTCCCCTAACATCCTTCTTTTTGTCCAGAATTTCACTCTTCAACTTTGTGAGATAGTGACCTCAGTTTGCATGGTTAGTACTGCTAGCACAACTGGGGAGACCACTCCTCCTCCACCCACTGAACTTGGGCAACACCCCAGGGCCATTTCTCCTTTCTATTGTCTTCAGAGAAGCAGAAATAAAATAACAAAGTTCAGGAAAATCTCCATAGCTCCAGGCCAGAGCACAGGCCTGTTAGAGCTCATCGCCTGACCTTCAGTAACATTTTCCCCACTCAGACTTTCTAAATGTTCATACACATCGGCTGCATCTCACGTACGTAATTTAATCAGAGTGGATTCTGGGATACACATGTGTGTTGGAAGCCCCTGAGGTGACTCAGCAACATGTTATTTCTGTCAACCTTATCCAGAGATCCAATAAGAGACACCCATGCTGGGGTGTACATCTTTTGAAATCCAAAAACCAGCTGGGCATGGTGGCCCATGCCTATAATCAAAGTATTTGGGAGGCTGAGGCAAGAGGATTGCCATGAGTTCAAGGCCAGCCTGCACTACATAGCAAGACCCTATCTTAAAAAACAAATAAGTAAATAAAATAAAATCCAAAACCCTGATTTATCTATGTGCTTTTTATTGCCCCGACACCAATTCTCTGTTCATGCCGGCCCCCCCCCCATGTTGTTTCTGCTGGCATGAACCTAACCTGTCATCTTCACTAAATGTAGTTGCTTTTTCTTTTACCATCGGATGTGTACTTGCAATTTTTCGGTCATTGTATACAAAAGCCTAGAATCTATCTGTTGGATCCATCACGGGGTGTCATGTGACCCATCCATTTACTTCTAGGTATTTTCCTAAGAGAAAGAAAGCATATCCCGTATGTAGACGTATACCTGAATGTTCATAGCATCTTCATTTGTGGTATCCCTGAACTGGGAGAGAAAAACAAAAACCCAAATGACGTAGGCGATTAGAGCTGAGGAAGTAGGTGTAAACTGTTAATCACAAGATCCCAGAACACATGTGCAGAACAGTTCCCAAAGCCCTGCACATGGACTTTGAGAACTGGAGCAGGTTTTCAATAGGATGGCCTAGACCCAACACCATCTTGAGGTGTGGGATCCCAGCACTGCCTCTCAGGACCCGGATGTAGTTCTCGCAGGTGTCCTTGAGATTTGAACAGTACAAAAGGACACAACGACGCCAAGAAGAGCTTGCTATTGTGGCTTTCCTCGCGATAGTCTGCTCTGCCTCCTCTAGGGTGTACTTTTATCTTGCCTTTTTCTCTTTTACTCAGTCCAAGCTTGCTCTACAGAGCCAGTTTCTCCCTCACTCTTCACCCGTTACTTTTTCAAATAAACTTTTGTCTCTGCATTTTGCTCATTTCACTCAATTCTTTGTTCAAGATGAGATAAGAAGAAGCTGGAATCCAACTCTAGTAGAAGAGGCAAGCAACCCAAAACCGTCACTTTTAGAAGGACACTACGCAATAACACAAATGTCTATCTACAGATGAATGGGAAACACACACACACACACGCGCACGCGCGCGCATGCACACACAAAGACCAACCAAACCCTGGTATATCCTCCCAGTGGAATATATTTCACAACAAGAAGGAATGAACTACTGATCCATTCAACAACATGGATAAATCCCCTAATAGTTATGATGAACAAAACAAACCAGACCAAAATACCTACATTGTGTGATTTCATTTATACAACAGTCTATAAAATAAAACCTAATGTATAGTGACAGAAAGCAATTTAGGGATTTCTTGGTGAGAGATGGGAATACATAGGAGGTAAGAATTTCAAAAGAGAGGACCAGGGATCTAGCTCAGTGACCTAAGTACCTACCTAGCAAGCACAAGGTTGTGAGTTCAATCCCTGGGGCTGGGGAAAAAAAAAAAAAAAGAATTTCAAAAGAGTGGGAAGAGACTTCTGGGAGTGATGAATGTTTTAACTGTCTTTGTTGTGGTTATGGTTTCATGGTTACATTTGTGTGTCCAAACATATTAAATTGTATATTTCAAGTATATGTTATTTCTTGTATATCAACTATATTCCAATAAAACTGTCAATAATTCTTTTAAGAAAAAATTTTAAAAATTACCTAAAAGAATCGATGTTTAACTAGGACTGGTGGTGCATGCCTGGAATCTTAGCTATTTGGAGGCTGAAGCAAGAGGACCATGAGTTCGACGCCAGCTTGGGCAACTTAAAATATGAAGGACTGGGAGATAGATCAGTATTAGTGTTTCCTAGCATGTGGAAGGCACTGGATTCAATCCCCAGTAACAATTAAAAACTGAAAAAAATCAACATGAGGCACTACTTACACTGTAGCTCACCTTCTGATTCTTCAAAATGGATGAATTCTTCAGTCATCAAAATGATTTAGGGCCAGGACCTGTCAGTCCTTTAGTGGAGTCTGGCAGCAGATGAAGGCCTGCTCCTTTACAAGCCATGCAGGTGAAGGGAAGGGGTGTGTGTGGGTAGGTGGGGGGACGACAGTGCTGAGTTTTGGCAATTTTTTGCCAAGGTAGGAATTAAAATTCTTAGGGCTTTGTAATCTTGATTCTTTTTACCTACTTGAGCCACTCACTAAAAGTCAGGTTCCTTTGTTTTATTTTCTAGAAATGTAAAGGGTGTGCATGATTCCTAAACGAAGTAGTGCATTTGCAGATGTTTCTGTCCCTCAGCGCAGATATAAAGCCTATCTTCTGAGAAAGGACAAAGAGATTAGTATGTGCCTTGCTTAAGAACAATAGGCAGTGTCACAGCCTGTTAATTCCTTGGCTTCCCAAGAGAAGAAAGAAGTTTTACAATGAGGCATCAGAGCGTTTTCCCACGACAACCTTCCTCTGTGTTTAAGCCATTATGCTCCTCCTCCTCGGGTAGTGCTCCTCATCTTTCTCTAATCATGGGATTAAAAGTTTTGTCTTATTAAAAAAAAATCAGAGGCAAGGGAAGAATGGGAAGTATTTGGTTGCTGGTGACAAAGTCACATGGTCACAGACTTCTTTGACTAGGACCATTTGTGTAGGGAAGAAACTGAACATCAGTCATCCCAAGGAAAGTACTGTTGGCTGCCATTGACCAGAAGCCATTTGTTCTTCTCACACATTTGATGAGTGGAGCAGTTAAATTGCAAGTAGATGACTGTAAGGACCAAAAGAGACAATGGATTCAATTTCAATGGTCCTATTTCTCCATTCCTTCTTTTTTGTTTTGTTTATTTTTTGAAACAGGGTCTCGCTACTCACAGTGATCCTCCTGCCTCAGCTTCCTGAGTGCTGAGATTACAGCGTGCACCACCGTGCCCGGCTTCTTTTAGGATTTGTGAGTTTCTGTGTGCCCAGTAAGTGGTGCTTCTGTTTCCCTTTCCCTAGCGGAACTTCCCAGACCTCAGTTGCCTTCCTGGCTCCTCAGCCTCCAGCTCAGCAGGCCATGAGGAGACTGCTGTGCAGTGTGTTGTGTGGGTGTCTGAAGGGTCCCCCTCAGCAAACTTCCTTGCCGTATGTTGACTCTGACCATCTTTCTAGTCTTCCACACAAGGGGAGTGTGTGAGGGGAATGCTCTAGGTGGGTTACTCAGGATTGTAGCCACTGCTCCTGACAAAGTACCCAGCTCAGTTAGCCCAGTAAGGCTGGAGCCTATTTTCTGTTTCTAGGTTTCCACGATATGTTTTTGTCTCATCATGGTAGAATATTGAGGCTCAGATGAGTGGCTGTGGAAATACAGTGTGGGCATTTCATCATATGCCTGAAAATTCCCATGGGATCTGTGGAGAGCCTCAAAAGTGAATAAAAATTAAAATAGTCTTCCAGTAATGTGATCTCTCCTCACAGGAAAACCCTCTAGGATATTTTCAAGCAAAGGTAAGAATAGAATGAAGTGAAAGCATTACTTTCATACTCATGACTTGATAAGCAACATTAGGGTATTCTATTCTTTTTATTATTGTGGATCTCTTCATACATACAAAGGGCCATAGGGTATAAGTGATGAACAAAGATTGTAACTAATATGAACATTGTTGTGTTGGTCATGGTCCTGGAAACAGATGGTAGGCTAAACTGCAAAAACAAGGAAGGCTTAATGAAAGGAATGTTTACAAAGTTGCAGGCAGGCTTGGGGAAATTGATAAAGGATACTGTAGTACTCAGCAGGTTTTCAGGTTTTGTGGAATCTGAAGCAGATTCAATTTCTAAAACCTTCTTTAAGAAAAAAAAATGCAAAATTACTAACAATATTGTGCATAAAAATGAATTCAGAATGTGAAAGAAAGCATATTGAATGTTACATTTATAAATCTATTAGTATAGAAAAACTCATAAAATCTAGGTAATAGCATCATCTTATCACTACTGGTCACATTTCTTTGGTCGATTTTTCTCTACGCGATTTGTTTGTTTGGTTATGTACTACTCTTTGATGGGGCTGCAAAGGACACTGACATCATTCTCTATAAACAGAATAGGAAGCTAATTCAGTCCTTCTTCTAGATGGTCTTTTTCTGGGACTCTCTGTTCTGTTCAATTGACCCATGCTTATCTCCCTACAAGCCAATGAGATCAGTTCTGTGGTACAACTGGAAAAACAAATCACAGCACGTGTCCTGCTGAGAGCATCAGTCAGAGGCACCATTTTTTAAAGCAAAAAGATGTAGGCATTTTACAAAGCTGAGAAAACTCTCAGTGCATCTTCCATGCGTAAGAATAGTTTTGTCATTTCCTTCTCGCCAAGCACTTCAGTGCTTCTTCTCGAAGTCTTTGCATGATAAATGAAGTCCTTCATCCTCTGCCTCCTTCTTATCTGCTCGGGCTGGTCTCCTCACTTTCCACCACCACCTCCATCTGTGCGACGCAGATTAGCCCCTAGTAACATGCAGCTCTCCAGGCTTCCGAAACCTGCTATGCTCAGAAACGTTCCTGAACATAGGCATGTGATGCTCTACCTACAATGCCTTTCAGCTTGGCTGCCCATCAAGCCCACCTACCCCATGCCTGCAGCTCACAAATAATATGCCATTCCCCAGCAAAGACTTTCACGGTCCGTCAGGCACACTCGGGTATTCTTCCCCTTTGTCACAGTCCCACTGACACAGTGTAGACTGTAATGCAGCTGATTAAGTTTCTGAAGATCATGACCTGAGACTTCGCATCATGCACAGGGCCTGGCACACAATAAGCATTTAATAAGTGTTTTTAAATGAATGAACATCGAGCAATTTCTATACTCTAGTCCTGTGCTAAAATGTTCTCTCTCTTTGTGTTATAACAACTATGACAAGTATTATTACCTTTATTCTTGTTGGTGATTACAGTATCTTCTCCCAAAAGATCTTTTGGCACCTTTAGGCACCAGGGTCATTTTGACCTGAAGACAACTGAGAAACACCAGAGGCCAATATGTCTTTCTGCCCTCTTTTCTGTTTGCCTGAAAGTGGGACATAAAGTTTCTTTTGTAAATGTCCAGATTCTTAATCACCTGAGATAACTCTAGAATCTTATCAAGAAAAATCAACATAATAAACCTTACTGAAATAGCCCTTATCTTCCATTAGTTCCTCCGACATATTTACCTTCCCACAGTATGTCACTCCTAAAAGCCTAAATTTGATGCCATTTCTCTACAAATTCACTGTTCTTTGTTAGATGCTCTAAAAGCTCCAGTCCTAACCATAGCTGTAAGTTACCCATCACTGAATTCCTCCCACGTGTAGGCATATCACATGCTTTTGTAAATTTTGTTTTTCTCTTACTGATCTGTCTTTTGTCAGTTCCATTTCCAAGGCTCAGACTGCAGCACCTAAGAGAGAAAAGGGTTATTGTTTTTGTTTTCATTTTTAACTCCTCTAAGGTATACTGATAAAGAACTGAAGCTCAATGAGTTCAAATAATTTGGCAATAGCTGTTTCAACCCAGTTCTGTCTGATGTCAAGAATTTACGCTGTTTACCACAGTACGCAGTTCCTCTAAGCAGGTAACCTGTGCAGTTTCAGTAGCATTTAAACTAGCTTCATATGGCGTGGCTGACCGACTTTTTCTGAAATAATATACTGCTCTTCCTTCTCTGGGAGATCAGAACTCCCATTATGTTTCTGCCCCATCTACTCCTACTGAAATTGCTCTTTTCAAGGTCACAAGTGATCTCTTTGCTGCCAAATCTAATAGCCACTTTTATCTTTTTTGACTCTCAATACTTTTCCACAAAGATGACTGCTTCCTTTGTTCTGGAATAATGTTCCTCTCAACTTTTGTGACAAATTATTATCTGGGGGCTTTTCCTTGCCTTACTGGGCATTCTGTCTCAATTCCCTTTTCTGGCTCTCCTTTCTTTTCTTTACTCATAAACCCTAGACTTCCGTCAAGGAGGTCTTGAGCCAGCCCTGTTCTCCATTCTTCTCCTACCCTCGGAGACTCAGTAGGACCTGCATGCTGTATGCCAGCCTAGATGTCTGCTTACATGCAGATGTGCAGCTAATTATTTGTTGTCACTCCTTGATTTTTTTTTTCTCCCACTGGTGTGTCCTCAAATTTCATTGGTGCCTTCATTTCTCCCCTCAAAAATGTTCCTCACCCAGAGTTCCAATTACTATTGCTATTGACAAATCACTTCAAATCTTAATGAGTCAGAAAGCCAGACAGGGCATAGTGGGGATGACTTGGCCTGGCTCCATGATATCTGGGACTTGAACAGGAAGATTCTGGGGTGACTGAATAATGGTGCTGAGTCGCATCTTCACTCACACATCTGGTGATTGATGCTGGCTGTCAAGTGATAACTCAACTAGGCTGCTGATTGGAACATTTGTGCATGGTCACTACCTGTGAACTTCGTAGCAGCGCAGTCGTAGGGTAGGTGGACTTCTCACTTGTGGATCAAGCAATGCCCAGAGGAAAAGTCAGAGGCTGGGTGGCCTTTTATGGTCTATATTTGGAAGTCTCAGGGTCATTTCCACTCTGGTGGAAGCAGCCACTGGCAGGCCCGGGATCAAGGGAAGGGAAGTAGCCCCCACCTTTCAGTTGGGACAAAGTGCAAGTCACCATCACTTTGAATTGCCTAATTGGTCTCATTGCTACCAAAGTTGTTACCTTCCAGTACATTTTCCATATAACAGTCAAGTGATCTTACCAAACTATGTCCAACCTTATTCTCTTGCTTAAAAGACACCAGTGATTTCATACGGCACTCAGAATAAATGCCTAATTTCCTATTCCTCCTACCTTATCCAGTGTCACTCTTCCCTGGACTCACTGCATTCCAATCATGTGAGCGCATGCCCCTTCTTAGAAACTTCATGAACTTTACGCTCTGCCCCCTCCACCTGAAATGCACTGTCCTTCTCTGTTGCTGTTTTATCTCTCCCATGCCCAGTTCTTTGTCATTCATCAAGACTTGGTTCTGTGTAACCTTGCCTACTCCAACCAAGGTGACTTTCACTTGCTTTAGTCACTTTTTTATTTACTCCTTCAGCACCCTGCTTATTTTCTTCAGAGCTTATTTTATAATCTAAAATATTTATTTGTGACTTGTTTATTTGGAACTCTCTCGTTTTCAGAATGTGAACTCCATGAGGGAAGGTCTCATTAACTCTTTCATCTTTGACACAAACTACAGTACCTGGCATACAGTGGGTATTGAGAAAATATTTGCTGAACATAATAAAAGATAAGAGAGATGGGGAGGTGGTATTCATCCAATGACAGCAAAAGAGACATTACTTTCTGAGCACCTCTTTAGCCAAGAATTAAAAATCATAACCTTAAGAGGTCACTGCCATGAGAGGCTTTCTCAGATCCTGGACATCTGATCCATGTTCTGGAATAGACCTGGCATCTTGAATCATACCCTGCAGGAGGAGGAGGAATGTTTGCCAAATGATCAAAACAATAAATCACCTGCACTCTCTTAGAGGCAATGACATGATTAAACCGTTCTGCTTTCTGAAGCTCCTAGAGGTCTGTGCTGGGTTTCCCAGGATCTTCATTTTCTTTCAGGCAGTCACTTGCAACCAAGCCTGCCCATCACTTTTAGATCATCATCTCTGCAATCATCCTGCAATTCCAAACATTCAAAGTCACAGACACAGTGGTTTCCAAAAACTCTGGACTCATTACAACCCCACAGTTATGCTTTTGAGTACCCCCTCATCTAAGAGCCGCACACATCTATTTGATTTTTCCTGAAGAGAATCATAATGAAGTGATTTCAAAAGCATTTTGGAGACTTTTGCCAATTTCTTTATGCTTGGTAAACAACCTTAGGTGTCAAAAGACCATCTCAAGGTCTCTTCACAACTTCATTGGTACCAAAGGTTAGTTTACCATTTCATTTGGCCATATCAGGATGCTATTTTTTCTTCCCTTTTTCACGATAGATCTTCAGCCAAGAAAATGTACTCCCAACCTCCCTGCAAGGGAGATTTTGCTTTTATTTTTATTTATATTTTTACTGGACTTTTTTTTATTTGCTTTCCTACTTTATGATAGCTTGCCATGTTCGTCTATATTTTATTCTTAAATATTTAATCCCTTTACAACGTGCTACTTTTATTGATAACAAAATGGAAGTGTATTTGTCTCTTTCCCTTGAAACTCAGGAAGGATTTGTCAAATGTGATGTTAAAAGAAAAAAAAAAAAGCCAACTGTATCTGTTTGGCGAGGATTCACTGCCACATTTGTGATTCTTCTCTCCAGTACTCTTCCTGGGACTGTCAGTTTTTTGGTCTATTTCACTGGCTGCTGTAATATATTCCCTTCCGAAGGCTCAATCCCAGTGGTTTCATAGGAAGTCTTCGAAGAGTGAGTCATGGTGAACTACGAATTAGAGCTAACGCTTGGAGCCCTCCAGCCTTGCACAGCCCACTCACATCCTTTACCCGTTAGAAAGAGTCAGGTAACTGATGTGATACCTGTTCATCCATCGAGGCGCAGATTATGAAGCCTTTGTGAACACAACATATGTATCTGGGATCGTCTCTGCCCCCTGGAGAATATATATTAGGAGACAGAGTCTCACTATCTAGTTCAGGTTGGCCTTGAGTTCACTATGTAGCCCAGGCTGGTCTCAAACTCAGGGTGATCTTCCAGCCCCAGCCTCTCAAGTGCTGGGATAACAGGCATGCACCATCACACCTGGCTTTGGAGACTTTATATTGTTTTAAATTTAACTTTTCTGATAGCTAAAGGATAGTTTCATGGTTAAGAAAAGAGAGTGAATGTTAATGAGCAACATTGTTATCAATTCTCTTGAACATTACCCAAATCACTCAAATTATCTTACTGCCCAGAAGTCTACCAAGTGTTTGGACTGAAAATCCTTTGGACTGGTGCTTTACAAACCAAACTTGAGAACAATTTATTGTTTTCAGTTCCTTCAAAGAAAGGTAAATATTTACTACATCTAATCTTTCGTCTGTAGTCAACTTTTTTTTTTTAAGACAAGTTCTTTTTGAGCACTTTATTTTCTCCTAAGTACTTTGAAAAGTATTCTGTTTTTCAATGTTCTTTATAATGCTCCATCTGTTCTGGGCTTTCAGAAGATTAAAAAAAAAATCTCCTCAGAAATTTCAATGGAAAAAGGTAAAGGCTTTACTGCCAGTGGATTTTTGTTTCTCTTCTTTCTGGGAAAGAGCCAGTGTGCGTTTAAAAATAGACCTGAGAAATATCTACGGCTTGAGATTCATTCAGCCCTCTAATATTTGCTCTAGAATAAAGAGGAGAGTTGATATACCTGAACTAAAATGACCCCCTTAGTTAATACCTTTCCATTTCAGATCAAATACTCCACTATAACCGCTTTGTAGTGGAGGAAATGCCATGATGTTAAGCACACATTCTCTCTCATTTTTAATTTGTCCTGACAAAGAGAAGGTGACAGTTTAGGTCATTCCGAGTGTCCTGTGTTAAGCATCGATCAGTGAATGTTACTTATATTTTATTACCAGTAGCAGTTTCTGTGATCCTGAAATAAAAATATTAAGGCTATAAAAAAGAATCGTTTAGTTTTGGAGTTTTCTTCTTTTAAAAAATTAACATTATTGTTATTTTTTTTCCCCTGAGGCAAGGTCTCCTTATGCAGTTCAGGTTAGTTTTGAAATTACTATGTCACCCTGGTTGGCCTCAAACTCATGATGACCCTCTTGCCTCAGTCTCCAGAGTGCTGGGATTACAAGTGTGTGCCACCATGCCCAGTAAAGTTAACTTTTTTTTGAGACAGGATCTCACTATATAGTTCAGACTGGCCTTAAATTCACTATGTAACCCAGGCTGGCCTTCAACTCACAGTGATCCTCCTGCCTCAGCCTCCCAAGTGCTAGGATTACAATTATCTCTAGCCTGACTGATGAAAGTAGCAACTAATACTACCATTTTATAGCTAGAAAGAATGAGACACAAAGAACCCTGGAATGGAAGTTTGGAGCCCAACACTGCCTATGATCAACATAATGAAGCCGATGACCACTTAGTTTTGTAGTCTACCTTTGCAGCCCATATCTTGACCCCTTTCTGGGATCCTCAGTTACTACATAAGCCCAAAGCTCTGACCATTCATCTTTTGTTTTATTTTTGGAGACGGGCTCTCACTATGTAGTCTAGGCTGGCCTTGAACTCACGGCAATCCTCCTGCCTCAGCCTCCTAAATTCTGGGGTTATAGGTGTATACCACCATGTCTGGCCCTTGACCCTTAATTTTCACAATGAATGTTATCAAACTCATGACCTCATGCTTGCCAGGCAGGCGCTTATGCTGCTGAGCTAAATCCCCGACCCTTCATTGATGCACTTTCCGACTTTGGCCATTTCCACACCCAACTTAGCCCACAAGGGATCTGTTTTGTTTCAGTCTAATAGCAGACAATGTGATAAGCACAAGTGTTTTCAAATGTGCACATCTAGTGATTATCAGGTATCCCAGCACTTGGAATCATAGAACTAAAATATATTAGTGCTAAAATAACCATGCAGTAATTCTGCACAACTCTAATAACATTCAGATGAAGACACTGGCCCAAGAGATTTAATATTTTGTCCAAGTCACAGAATGAGTTTATAGCAAAGGTATGACTAAAATTCTACTCTTACGATTTTTTTTAAAAAAAATCTTACTGCCTTAAGTTTCTATTACTACAACTAATTCTCAAATGTAAGTACATGCATTTGTTTATGAACTTAATGTATTTATTGAACATGTATTATGTTCTACATGCTAGATACATACAACAGATTTAATCTGCCCTCCCAGAGCTTACATTCTAGCAGAGAAATAGATGGTTAGACAGTTATCATACACCGTGGAAAACAGTATGTCATTTAAACATAAAACTACCTGGAACTGCACTGCTGGTATGTACTTGCAAGAGCAGGAAACAGAGACTTGAATAGATATTAGAACACTGCAGAATTTACCTCAGCTGAGTGACTTAAATATCAGAAATTTATTTGCTTAAAATTCTGGAGGCTAGAAATTCATGATCAAAGTGATGTTGGCATTGGTATCTACTGAAGGCTTTCTTCCTGGAGTGTTGACGGCCACCTCCTCAGTGGCTGATCCCACTGATCATTGGCTTTTCCTTGGGTGTATGAAGGAGAGAGGGCAGACTCTGAGCTTCTTCCTCTTCTTACAAGGATGCAAGTGCTATCAGATGAGCATCCCACCCTTGTGACCTCCTGTAAGCTTAGTCCCTTCCCTGAAGTCTCTGTCTCCAAATACAGTCACTCTGGGTGCTAGGTCTTCTAGGTTTGAATTTTGGGAAGACACAAATCCACCCATAAAATCTATTTTGTCAATTTTTCTGTAAATGTAATACTGTCCTAAAAAAAGAAAATATAGTAATAAAAAACGTTCTGGATGCCCAAATCAAACTTTCAGAAAAGAAAACACAGTGTCTGAGATGAAAATATGCTGGTGGGAATAGTGACAAATTAAACAAAGCAGAGAAGATCAGTGGTTTTGAAGACACAGCAATAGAATGTATCCAAAGAGAGGGCAAATGGACTGGAAAAAATGAACAGAGCTTCAGTAAGCAGTAGAATAACTGCGAGCCCCTAACTATGTACACCTGGAGTCCAAGAGTATTTTAATTTGCTAGAACCATTATAAGAAAATACCACGGGCTCAGCAGCATAAACAGAAATGTATTTTCTCACATTCCTGGAGGCTGGAAGTATGCGGTCAAGGTGCTGGTAGGTTTGTTCTCTTGAGGCTTCTCTCCTTGGCCTGGAGACATCTACTTTCTTGCTGTGCATCTCAGGTTCATTTTCTGTGTGCATTCTGCTGTCTCATCTTCTTCTGTAGACTTGAGGCCCATTGGATTAGAGCTCCACACTTTTGACTTCTCTTTAACTTTAGGGGGGATTGTTGAGACAGTGTCTTGGTATTAGTTCATGCTGTCCTTAAACTCACTATGTTGTCTAGGCTGGTCTTGAACTTGCAGTGATCCTCCTTCCTCAGTCTTCTGAGTGCTGGGATGACAGGCATGCACCAGCAGGGCCAGAGGGTTAACCTCAATTACCTCTTTAAAAGCCCTATCTTCAAATACTCATGCTGGGAGGCTTGCTGCGACATACGCATTTTGGGAAGATACAATTCAGTCCAAATAGGAAAAAGAGAGGAAAAGAAAATAAAATTAGTTTTGCAGAAATAGCAGTTGAAAAGTATTCAAATCTGATGAACTTTCTAAACCCACAGATCTGACAAAACTCCACAAACTCAAACATAAGAAACAAAAAAACTATATTGTGACACATCATAAATAGTTCAAAAGTAGGGATAAAGAGTAAAAATCTTAAAAGCAGCTTGGGGAAAATACATTATGTATGGAATAAACAAAGATGAAAACGATAATGGATCAGTAGACTTTTGGTCAGAAACAATATGGGCCAGAATCTGCAAAGCAACAATTTAAAAGTACTAACAGAAAAAAACAAAAACAAACAAACACCTACAATCTAGAATTTTATCCCCAGTGAAACTATCCTCAAAATGGCCAAGGACTTCTACAAACACTGAAAGAAATTCATCAGCAGATCTGACATGCTCAAGGAAGCCCTTCAGCAGAAGAAAACTAATATTAGATGAAAAACTAGAGTTACACAAAAGAGAAAAGGGCACCAGAAGTGGTAGCTATGTGAGTTGTAATAATAATTTAAGACAAAACAATTTTTGTTATTTTAAAAAATCCTTGCAGGGCATGGTGGCACATGCCTGTAATCCCTGCATTTAGGAGGCTAAGGGAGGAGGATCACAGTGAGTTTGAGGCCAGGTTGGACTATGACACAGTAGGTTGAAGGCCACCCTTGACTATATAGCAAGACCTTGTCTCAAAAACAAAAAAGAAATAGTTTGATTACAAAGCAATATATTACTGCTTCATCTTTTTTTTTTTTTTTTCAGCACAGGGGATTGAACTCACAACCTTGGGCTTGCCAAGCAGATGCTTACACCCCTGAGCTAAATCCCCGGCCCTCTTTTTTTTTGTTGTTGTTGTTTTTTTTTGTCTTGCCTTTTTGAGCCAGGGTCTTGTTATGCAGTTCAGGCTGGCCATGCGCTCACTTTGTAGCCCAGGCTGGTCTCAAACTCACAGTGATCCTCCTGCTTCAGCCTTCTGAGTGCTGGGATTACAGGAGTGTGCCACCATGCCTGACTTCATCTTAGCTTGTCATCATTTGTGATTTTAGCATGGGTTTACATTTCTTTGATTATAAGACCCCTTTTTACTATCTGAGAAGATGGGAGGCTCAGAGTCCTTTTTTTCCTGACTTCAGACATACAAATCTAAAATGAACTTGGCCTTACTTTCTGACTCTCATTTTTTGGAAAAGTTAGGAAGAGTGTGAGGTAGAAACATTTCCTTAAAAGTCTGACTTTTAATTGGAGGCATCAAAGATGGTCACGGTTATCTCAATTGGCCCTTTCTTTACCAAATCAAAATAGAAAGACACTAGGAGAAACTGGATCAATAGGTTGTGTTAAAAGTAAGATAAAGGTGAAATCACCCAGATAGTTTCTTATTCCCACTTATTGGTAGTATCACATTAGGTCACTTTTTCATAGACTTTTTGTGTTTTTTACAAGAACATGGGTCTTGCTTCCCAAGTAGCAGGCAGACTCCTTGGTGCCAGGAAGTCCACTCCTACCTGTCTGAAAGTACAGCAACCATAGTGTGGTAGGTGTACAAGATGAAAAAGGAGAAAAAGTGCTTTATATCCATGTAAACATAAATGAGTTAAAAGTGACTGTCAGGATTAGACTTGAGAGCAGGAGAGGGGCCAGGCAGAGATGAGCTACCATTTGGAATGTAACACTTGGAAAACGTGCATAGTATTTTGTGTCATAAAATAATGGGTAACAAGATGGAGTAGAATGTGAAAAGATAAATTATCATGCTGAGTGGTATGATTTTGGGTTAATTTATTTATTTTCTCTTTTGTTCATTTTTATGCTATATTTTCTTTATAACATCCATGTTTTATTTATAAAACTTGGGGGAAATATGCAAGTTATAGCTTAACTGGATGAGACTCTGGTCTCTCCTTAGGAAAGCAGACACTCAAGAGATTTCTCACAATTGTCACCTGCCTTGGGTGACTCCGGGGTGTCCCTAGGGAATGGGAACGGTCCCTTCAGTACACCAGCTGCTTTTCAAACAGCCCAGCCAGTTCCTGAGGGTGCCAGGCTAAAGAATCCTCAAGAAACCAACAGAGAAGTCTCAGGAACACTGGAAACAACCTAATGGTACAACTTTATGGGTTTTTAAAGTAAGTTACGATACCTCCAGATAATTGGAATATTTGCACCCATTAAAATCTATGGCTTGTAAGACTATTTAATAACATGGGAAATGCTCAAATTGTAACATTAAATTTTAAAAGTCATATAGTGTTAGGCTATTTGAAAAGAGAGTTATATGTGCAATTTAATTTCCAAAAGGAAATAGACCTAATATTAATAAACATTATCACTGGGTGATAAAAATACAAATAATTTTGACTTCTTTACTCCTTTCTCTATTTTTAAAAAAATCCTATATGACTTAGTTTTATAATTAGAACACAAAATGTTATTATTATAATTATTCTGGGGGAATTTGGTTTACGGAACTAGAGATTGGCTCATGCCACAGGTTCTGAGCAGGCACCCTACTCTGGCAGGTTGGTCAGCAAGTCACTGTCCTGCTCTGTGCCTCAGTTTCCTTATCTTAAATTTGAGATAATGCAGTTGCTACCTCAAGGGTGGCTGTAAGATTAAATGAGTCATTTCATAATAAAGTGCTTGAAACAGAACCTTGTGTATAGTAAACACTTCCCAAATTAATAACGATTGTTATTATTATTGTGGGCTGAAAGCTTTAGCCTATGTATAACTTAAGCCATTCTCTGAATATGCTTACAGACCTTCAAAGGCAGAGGAGCCTGGTAAAGTATTTATTGCAACCCCCCTAATAATTTCCCAAGGATCCGGTGTTCTGCTTGCTGAATTAGGCAGTGGAAAACATACGAAAAAGCCAGCCTGGGGTTGCTGTTCTCTTTCTCCACAGCCCTAACGCTGTGGGTGTGAAAACTGGCCTATTCGTGTTCAAGTAACAAAGGAGTAAAGATCCCTCTCTGAATTTTTCCTTAGTGTGCTCCCAATTTAAAGTTGTATCTCATCTCTCAGGGCTGGGTCCAATTCCATGATCCAAATTTGGGTGGTGATGTTCAGTGTAAAAGCTCACACGGCTACAGAAGGGGTAGGTGTGGAATTTGAACGCATGTCTATCTGGCACCTTACCCTTGCATTCAATCTACATCTTATAACTCCTCCCAAATGAAAGAAGAAAGATTTAAGGAAACCACTGTGCCCATCAAAACGCAATAGTGGGATAGAGAGCAGATCCACTTGTTTCCCACTTCTCACTCCTAAATCTCATCAGTATAAAACAAGTCAAGGTCCAGTGTGGCTTCAGGGCAAAGACCAGCTGCTGCCCCAGACAGACCACAGAACAAAAAGCAAATTTTTTCCCCCCATAAAATAGTGAGTTATAAATGAGACCCCCCATGCACCATAAATTGGGCTGGAAACTTGAGTACTGGTGTCCATCGTTTAGGGAATAAAGCTGTTCAGTGGAGGCAGCTGCACCGGGTGAATGAGGGGAAGAGGCAGGGAACCTGGTGCTCTGAGAGCCCTGGGGTTTCAGGGACTCCTGCAGCACTCGCCAGTCTGTCTTCTGTCCCACCCTGTCTGCCTGTCATCTGCATCCTTGTCTGACACCAATCTCTTTCACATGTGTTCCTCCCACTTAATGACTAGAATGCTACCACATCTGTGATGCCTGCCCCAGCTCTTTGGGGACAGTTAGCCATCCCCTCCTCTACAGGGTGTGCCAGCTCTGGGCCTCTTTCTCTATGACACTGCCTCTAACAATGTGTGTTGCTGTTCTCTGTCCTGCCACATTCCAAGCTCCTTGAGGTCAAAGAGCACAGTTTTAATTTTGACATTTATTGATTTATTTTACTGAGGATTGAACTCAGGGCCTTCACCTTGAACTACATCCCAAACCCCACCCTTTTTAATTTTGACACAGGGTCTTGCTAGGTCACCAAGTTGCCAGGATAGGCTTGAACTTGTGATCTTCCTGCCTCAGTCTCCCACTGTCCTGGGATTACAAGAGTGTGCCACTATGCCTGGTTACAGATTTTTAAGCTAATGGAAAAATAAGTGTGAGATAAATAAAGTGGTAAACATTGCCTGGTACATAATAGTTGCTAATAAATATTTTCTTACTCTTTTGGTCCCCTCATTTAGTAGACTCATTACACAGTATCATTCCTCAAAGCCCAAGATTATTACATAATTTTCCACGAATAAATAAATTAGCACATTCAACATCCTGCCTTGAAGGGAGGAGTCCTGTCTTGTATAGACTTATGTCTCCTAGAGTATCTTCTTATTTATATCCCCTCAAATAGCTGTAACACTCCAGTCACATGGCTGGGTTCAGTAAATAACTGGATTGATTTTCTCTAGCTGGAAATGAGACTGATAGGTTAAAATTTTACCTCTGGGTCAGTTACAGGAAACATGTGTTCCACCATCTGTTTTGTCTTGAGAAGAGTAAGATTGCCAAGGGTCCTAGGGACAGAGCTGTAGGTCTCTGGTGAAGCTTAAGCTGGGCTCACTGGCCAGGAAAAGGGCTGTTTTCTTTTCTTCCTTTCTCTCCCCCTCTCTTTCCTCTTTTTCTTCTTCTTCTTCCTCCCTCCCTTCTTCCCAGTCTGCTGCCTTTTCTCTCTTTCTCTCTCTCTCTCTCTCTCTCTGTCTCCTGTCTCCTGTCTCCTGTCTCCTGTCTCCTGTCTCCTGTCTCCTTTCTCTCTCTTTTTCCCCTCCCATCCAATATTCAACTCTAGATGAATAAGCCCTGCAAAAGTGAGAACACTGGTGAAATTCAAGCTTTTACTGTATGGTCCTAAGTCAGACCTGGCAAGTGTCATTTATTTCCATATGCCCAGAGCTAGCCTAGGAGATAGTCAATGTATGCATAGCAGATATTCAAATTGTATTTCTTTGATAAGTGAAGTGGCTTTTAAGAAGGTACAGAAAAAGAAATGGAGCCAGGGGTATGGTGGCGCACACCTGTAATTTAAGCACTCAGAAAGCTGAGGCAGGACAATCACTGTGAGTTTGAGGTCAGCCTAGGCTACAAAGTGAGTAGAAAGTCAGCCTGAACTGCACAGTGAAACTCTGCTTTAAAAGAAAAAAAAAAAAAGAAAGAAAGAAATGTAAGAAATTGATAGTATAATTTTGTGATAGCTGTGCTGTTAAAACCACACAATACAGGGAAGGGATAAAGAGTTCACTTATCTAGAGTCACCCAATTGAAAAAGTATTTTGTCACATGTGACATAGCATTAATTGTGCTCCTACCACGTAATAGATGCTTTAAATGCCACTTTGTTTAATCTTAACAGCAAATCTTGAAACTATTATAATGGCCACATTACAGGTGGGGGAAAAAAAAACAACTTAGAGGGCTAAATGATTTGCCCAAGTCCACAGACTAACTGGTACTAGACCCCCCATTAAAACATAAGCAGCATACGGAGCGTATCTCTGGCAGCAACAGCAATGTCCTGCAGTTGGCAGATGCTAAATAAATATTTATTAAGAACTAAGCAGAAAGGCTGGGGATGTAGCTCAGTGGTAGAGTGCTTGCCTAGCATGCACAAGGCCCTGAGTTCAATCCCCAGTACCACCAAACGAAACAAAACACCAAACCAAAACAAACAAAACAAACCAGAACTGGCTGACTCCAAAGTCTTTGCTCTTTCCACAACATCACTTGCTACTCTAAAACTCTTATATTTATTTATTGCTTGGTTTTTTGAGACAGGGACTCACTACATACTCCAGGCTGGTCCTTAACTCACTATGTAACCCAGGCTGGCCTTGAATTTGCAGTGATCCTCTAGCCTTTACCTCCTGAGTGCAGGATAACAAGTATGTGCCACTGTGTCCAGTTTAAAATAGTCTTTTAAAGGCTCAAAGAAGGTAGCACACCTTTCTGCTCCTATGAGGAACTGTGGCCCAGTGGGATGTGGTTAATTTGTCTATAAGTAACAAGAGTGGCTGGGCCAAGACTAGAACTCAAGGTTCTAGAGACCTGAGAGTATTTTCTTTTGACAATGAGGCAGAGACAAACTGGGGCCTACCTGCTTTCCCCCAGGAAAACTGAGGGGCTGGAGAGAAACAGGTAAGGAAGAATTCTGTCCAAGACTTCCCACCTAGAAACTAACAGCAGCCAACTTGATGCTGGAGGGTTATGACCCTTAGCACAGGGGCAGACACTTCGGGGTTACTTTTTTATTTACAACACAGGAAGGTGATGCTGAGATTGGGCTACTTCTGAGACTAGGCAGCTGCAACCTGACAAGAGCTAATCATCACACAAGTGTATTTCTTCTAGTAATATTGCTTAAAACAGTCTCCAGTTGTTATGGCTTGTGTCTAGATGTCCCTAGAAAGCTTCATGTGGTCATAGATGGGATTTTTCAGAGATGGCAGAGTCTAGGGTGTGTGATGCTGGGATCAAGGGTGGGTGATTACTAACCTAGTCCGCTGATTGGTTTGGCATAGTTGTGGGTGTGAATAATGGGAAGACCCTCCTTGGATATGAGTGCTACCAGTGCTAAGGGCATGCAGCCTGGACGAAATGTAAGGGACAGAAAGAGGGATGCTGCATCTCTTGCCACTTTGCTACTTTGCTGCTTGCTGCTCTGCTACCTTTTGCCTTCTGCCAGCCATGAGCTGATTCTCCTCTGTGATGCCCCTCTACCATGCCATCCTGCCTTGCAGTGAGCCAACCATGAACTGAAACCTCTACAAACTGTGAGCCAAAACAAACTTTTCCTCCTTTAACTTTGGGTATCAGATATTTTGTCTCAGCAATGAGAAAAGTAACTAGGACACCAGTGTTGAACTTCTTTTTTTCTTTTGAGGAGGGGTCTTCCATTTCCCAGGCCTGGCTGGGACTCACTATTCTCCTGTCTCGGCATTTTTCTGTAGTGGGAAGACAGGTGTGCATACCACATCCAGCCTGGATGCTTTGTAAGGAAGAAGTGTGTGTTCTGTTAAACATCTTAGGGTTACCCATACATCTTATACATTTTTTTGCCAAGTAGACCTTTTCCTTCCCTTTTTTCATGTTATTTATTTATTTATTTTTGCGGTACCGGGGATTGAACTCATGACCATGCGCTTGCCAGGCAGGCACTTAGGCCACTGAGCTAGATACCTGGCCCTTGTCTTTTAGAGACAGGGTCTCACTATGCCATTCAGGCTGGCCTTGAGCTCACTGTGTAGCCCAGGCTGGTCTTGAACTCACAACGATCCTCCTGTCTCAGCCTCCCAAGTGCTGGGATTACAGGCGTGAGCCACCACGCTCGGTTTTTCATTTTATTTTTAATATCAAAGAGAATGGCTCCACACAGCCCATTGTTACTATATGGTAGTAGCTATGGTAACTCAGGTATCTATTTGTTAAGTATCGATTGGGTGTGTGTCTATGCTAGGTATACTGTAAAATAAGGAAATATATATATATATATATATGAATAAATAAAAGTTTACAATATTCCAGAGAGCATTAGAGAGACCATGCAAAAATGACCAAACCTATCCCAAGGCCACAAACATCCTTACTGTCTGAAATAAAACATGATTAAATCATTATGTTACACAGGCCAAGGTTCTAGACCATCTCAGATGTTCTTTCATTGCTTTCAAGCTCTGTACCTTTCCATTTTCTTTTCCAATTTTTTTTCCAGTACTGGGAATTGAACACGGTGTTTGCACTGAGTTACACACCTGTCCCATTTTTAAATTTTGAGACAGGGTTTTGCTAAGTTACTGTTGTCCAGGGTGGGCTCAAACTTCAGATTTCCTGCTTCAGCAGAGTTCCACATTATAGGCCTGTGCTACCAGGCCCGGGTCCCCCTGAGTATTTTGTGTATTAATCTTTTCAAAGTGTCAAGATTGAGTGAAGATGAAGCAGAGCAAGTTCTAGTCACACCTACATTGGGCTCCCCACATGTAAGTTTTTGGCAATAGCTTGTAGAAAAGCTATCAAACCACTCCTGATCTGGAACGAAGTCATGGACCTTATCTGCAGCTCACTGGCTGACAAAGCCACAACAAAGGAGACTACGTGAGGCCATAGTAGCTACACGGATATACCCTTTTCAGCTGACACCTCTGTCTATGCCTCCTTGGATTCTCACCCTGTGTCTGGGGTGTACCCTAGGAAAACTCAGTAGGCATCACCATGCACTGCAGCTGTTTTCCTCGACTATCATTCCTCTCTCATCTCCCCACTTGGTAACTCCACGCTGCACAATGGAACACTAGGCAAGGTTAGAAAAAAATCAAGCCTGGATACCAGGTGCGGCTCCTGTCATTAAAAATGATCCATGATTGTTTCTTGTCCTTTTTTCTCCTCCTTGGTGCACTTTTGCTTTCCCCTAATTTTTTCATCTTATACATCCCGGATTGTTTTCTAAATATAGACACTCTCCAACCTCAGTGGAAAGACCATCTATTGAAAGCAGAGTGATAGCAAGTAATGTGCCCAGCAGGCAAATCATAAAACAAATAGAGGGTACACTCAGCACTTTTCCTTCTGCTGCACAAAAGAACCCAAATAAGGCTCCTGGAAACATGGGTTGAGTAATCAAGTCTTTTTCCTGGATGTACAACAGCACAGCTTCGGGAGATAACTAATTCAGCTCATGTAATTGTACGCCCGTGTAGAAGAGGAAAAGGAAGCACAAAAAGAAAGAAAAAGGGAGCAGGCCAAACTTGTCACTGCTTGCCCTCCTTCTGCACCTGCCATGACTTGCAAGCAGAATATTGTGTCCCAGCTGGCCACTTGTCCTGAATTCTAAGACCCCAAGGCACCCATTGCCCTTGGAATTAAAGAATTACAAATGGAATTTTTGCACCTGCAAATTAAAAAAAAAAAAAGATAGTGAGAAAACTTGGAAGAGATCCCTTGAAACGTTTCTGTCACTCTTGTCAGGCTGTGTTTACTGCCCCTGGTAAATGCTAACCAGACATATGAAGAAGGACTCTCGAGAACCATTTTGCTTTCTCATTGAAATTAATTTTGGTTCCTACAGATTACCATAGACATGTACTGGCTGCAGGTGTGCCAAAGCTAGCATTAGGAGGAAATCCAGCGAATTTCACAGAAATGGTTAATGATTCCTGCAAAATTAATTTAAATTGAAATAGGATAAGAACATATGGAAAGAATCAATCATTCCTCATTTTGAGTGAATATTATTTTAGCATGCATAGATTTTTGATATAATTTTCTTTCTTTCCCTTAAGGGTTGGGATGTACTCACACACTAAGTCTTTGCTAAAGAGAAGATTTTTTTCCCCAGGAAAGAGGAGAAATGTGTCTCATAAATCTTTTTCCTTGTCTAATGTTGAAATGTACACCTGGGGCTCCACAGACACTGATAAAAGCCCTCCCAGAAAACAAAACTCTGCTCTTGGGATAATTATGCTTTCCTAGTGTCTGGACACTGGCTCTGGCTTCCATTTAGAATCAGATCTGGGTTCACTTAGTATGCACGGCCACATTCACTGGATGGTTTATAGAATTTAAATGTGAAATGAGAAGAAAGCTCAGAAGCAATGGCAGTAGAATGGAATTATAA
>RJWT010005533.1:0-30781 GCA_004365215.1 Cuniculus paca | reverse complement strand
TTCAGCTATGAGTGTTGGTGGGTTAGTCCACTGACAACTACATCCCCATGATCCAATCAGATCTCTGGGAAGTCTCTTAATCCAATCAGGTTGACACTTAAGATAAACTGGCACACCTAGATTGTTGATACTTAACCGTATCAGCTTTATCCTTCTCTATTATTATTTTTTCCTGAACCATGAGAGTAAGTTACAGATACAGTGCTTTTTGCTCTCAAATTTGTGTTCATTTATATAAATTCTATAGTAATTAAAAATCAAGGCATTGACATTGTTATAGTACTGTTAATCTAATTACAGACTTTAGTCACTGTGTTTGTTAGCTTTTCATCACTGTGGTAAAATGCAGAACCTGAGAAAAATAACCGTAAGATGTGTATTGGCCCATGGTTACTGAGGGATCAGTCCACAGTCTGCAGGTCTGTTTTTGGACCCATGGTGAAGCAGAACATTGTGGCAGAAGGGCATAGTGGACCAAAGCTGCTTATTGTCTCATGGTGGGCAGAAGTGGGGAGAGGAGACAGGGTCAAGGAAGAAAATACACCCTTCACAAACACACTGCCAGGGACCTTACTTCCTTCCACAGGCTCTGCCTCCTAAAGTTACTTTCCATCACCTCCCCATAGACCATTTAGTTACAGACCCATTGGTGAATTAATCCACTGACAAGATCAAAGTCACCTTAATTCAGTCACCTCCTACCTCTAAAACACTACTGCAGGTTACCAAGTCTTCAACACATGACCTTTTGGGGGATAGTCTAGATCCAAGCTGAAATATCAGTTGTATCTCATCTGTTATCCCAAGAATGTCTTTGCAACTGAAGGATTTCTAGTGTGCTTTCCAGGATGCCATGCAATATTTACTTGAGGGGTGTGTGTGTGTAGTGCCTTTACACTGAGCTACATTCCTAGCCCTTTAAAAATGTTTTATTTCAAGACAGAGTCTTGCAAAATCACCCAGGCAGGACTCAAACCTGTGATGCTCCTGTCCGAGACTCCCTGAGTGTTGGAATTATAGGTGTTCCCCACCAGTGCCCAGCTTGATGTGTCTCTTGAAGTATTCTAAATTCTGACCCTGTTTTTACTCTGACCTTATGTTGTTAAAGGTTATCTTGCAGTGTCCCTCAATTTGAGTTCATCTCATATTTCCCCAGGCTGAGTGATGTTAGGTCCTCTTCAGCATATCCCATCAAGAGAACATGATTTCAGTATTATCTGTTAACTGGGGTCTATATTGTAAGGTGACTGTTTTTCCCTTTGTAACTAATAAATACCTTATAGGAAGACATTTTCAGTCCATTTAATATCTTGTTTCTTGTTGAACCATCATACTCTGCATGAGTAATTTGTACCTGAACTAATTATGATATTTGTCAAATGGTGGTATTAACTTTACTGAATGCAATTTTTATACTTAACAACTTCCTACTGGGCTTTTGGTGATTGTTTACTTTCTTACAAGTAACTTAAATGACTGTAAACCTACAAAGCCATTGCACTGAAGTAGTGTGTGTCTCTTGTCCTTATCATTCATACACTTGGATGTGTGGCCTCAGCCTGTGGAATGGGCAGCCTGTCTGGGCTGGAGATAGGGGCTGCTGAGTGTGCTCTGGGTCCCTCTACAGCCCTTATTCCCTATTTCCACAGTGGTGGCTACTGGAATCTAGCAATCTAACTTTAAAGCTCGATTTTTAGGTATGAACATTGGTTAATAAAATTGATCTGTGGTTATTGTCTTGTTTCATTTACATAAAAATGCTCTTACTGAATCCTGTTGTCATATATTTTTAAATATTTGTATGCTAACATATGCTTGGTATGGTTCGGGTATGGTTGGAGTGTGACACATGTTGGAAACTTGGTCCTCAGTGTGGTGGTGAGAGATGGTGTGACCTTTAAGAGGTGCAGCACAGTGGTAGCCCCAGCCGTCCTCCCTGCCGTGGCTTCCTGTCACCACGTGATCTCACCTTTGCACACAGTCCTGCCATGTGTTGTGAGGTGCTGCAGTCATGGGGCTTTGCAAGAGCCAGTGTATACTGTCGGGGCTTTGTCTTCTAGGCTGTCGGCTAAATAAGCTCCTCTTCCTCTTTTTTTTTTTTTTTTTTTTTTGTGACAAGGCCTCATGTAGCCCAGGCTGGCCTCAAACTCACAGCAGTCCTCCTGTCTCAACTTCCCAAGTGCTGGGATTACAAGTATGTGCCACTACCCCTGGCTAATAGACTTTATAAGTGCCCAGCCTCAGGTATTTCATTACAGTAATCCATAGGAAGATTTATTCATTATAGTAACCCATAAAAGGATTTATACTGACTCGCATAAAACGATGTATACAGTGGTAGTTTATATTTAGTCTAGAAAAAAGTGACATCTGTAGCACTGAAAATGAATTTTAAAATCTGGAGAAACTCAAAAAAGCTAGAAGAAAGGATTTTGAATGTTTTTACCATGAAGATGTGGAAAGTGAGAGAGAGAGATGTGTTTAACCTCATTTAAATATTATACAATGTATGTATATACTAAAATATAATACTGTAAATATGTACAATTTTATGTATCAGTTTAGTATATACATATTCAGTATACATATAAATATGTAATATATTGCATATGTATATTATAAAATATACATATAGTTTATATATTATATGCATGTATGTAATATGCACATGTACATATATACACATATACACATATATACATACTATGTATAATACATGTATATATGTATCATGTATACACACATATAATGTGTGTATATCATTTCCCTCCCAAATTATGATTGGTTCATGAAAGTTTTTTTTAAGCTTTCTAAAATACAAAAACAGTGTATCTTATCAACACTTTTTTTCCTTGCTTATTTTCCATTTATTAGCATCTTTAAAATTATTTGTTTTGATTTTAGTCTTTATCTGTTAGTCTTAACCACCCCTCCAAAATCCCCAGATATACAAACTGCTATTTGTAAGGTAGCCTTTATAGTTTAAAAGAATTGGAGTCACTTGTCTAATCCACATCAAGTGCATGCTGCCAGTGGTCAGGAACGCCTCCAGCCTCCACATCAGCCTTGCCACACCATCCCACTGCCCTGTCCAGGCCTGTTGCTGTCTCCCTCCCTGGTGCACTGGACGGTACGCAAGGGTGGCATCACAGCCTCTGAAGTTGCTAGTGCTCGCAGTGTGCAGGCTGCCTGTTTCATGAGCTCAGACTGAAAGCGAATGTGTGTCCAGAGCTCTGAGGATTCTCGTCAGTAGCAGGCCTTCCCCAGGCTGATTTTCTGGTCCCCTAGTGCGAGGGCAGGGAGGCAGCCTCTTATTCCCTCTTGGGCACAGTTCAGGAAAGATGGCAGGCTATGGACTGTCTTCCTTTCTATCTAGTTTGCCTGGGCCTCTAAGAATACATCAGCTGGAGTAAAGAGAGGGGCATTCCCTGCCAGCCAGGGCCCCCAAAGCTGCCAGGGAACGCCCGTCTGTATTTCTTTGCCGCTGCTGGCTCTGCTAACCTCTTGTCATCTCTCCATCTGGTGACTCAACCCTTGCTAAGACAGAGCTCCTCTGGCTTAGCACTTTCCTGTCTGCCTCCCCACCTGCCCTGCGGTGGTGCTGGAAAAGGAGCCCCGCCTGTCTACCCATCGTGTGGTCAGATTGGCCCTGGCAAGTCATAAAAGAGTTAGGCCTGGGTAGCCCACCAATCTCCTACCTGTTTGTAGGCATTGTAAGCTTTTCATTTTTTTGAGACACAGTTCACTGTGTTGTCCAGGCTGGTTTCCAGCCTTTGGATTCCTGTGATCATTCTGCCTCAGCCTCCTGAGGAACTGGGACCACAGATGTGCCACCGTGCCCAGCTTATGTATCCTATTTATTCTTCTCCTTTGACCTCCACCTTGATTTATAGGGTTTGAGATATTCATAGAAGGCTAGAGAGCAAGGGAGTAATAGACAACTCATTTGCTAACCACCAGTCTTGTATTCTTTAGTGGGTTTTGTCAGGATTTGCATCTGAATCTGAGATGATTTTTGCCATTGTGTCCCTTACAGAGAATCTGTAAGAAGAACTAAAGGCAGTTAAAGGCAGTCGAGCTCATCTCCCCTCTTCCCTTCCACATCCTCATGGGCACATCCTGGCACAGTGGGGTATGATGTGACAGGAGGTGCCCAGACCTGACTGAGAAAGGAAAGGACTGTCTTAGAGAGAGGATTTACCCAGGGAAGCCAGGGGAGAACCTGCAGATCTAGCCCCAGAGCTGCCACAGTATCAGGCCTGGTGGAGGGATGAGAAGTGGCCAGAAAGGAAGGGAACCCAGAGCTTATGCCCTGCAGTTTGGGAGGTTAAATTATTCTAAGCAGGTGAACTACATGGCCAGAGCTCCATATTGAAAGACCACGCTACCAGTTCAGAGGAGGCTGAGGCTAGGACAGGGAAGACAGGAAGTTCTTGTAGCAGCCAGGGGAGAAATGAGGAGGGTGAAGCTAACAGCCTTCAGGAGCTGCAGGAGAAGAGGCCCCAGGGGAGGACTCCGCACCTGCATTTATGAAAGTGTGGTCCCTAAGTGCCCCAAGTGTGAGGTTGGTAGCAAGAGCAGCCTGGTATCCTCATCAAAGCCTCTTTCACTCCAGAGCCATCTTCACACAGTCCTCCTGATCTTGTGCATACTAATAATTTGCCCTGAATTGGAGCCCCAGAAGAGAACTGGGGTTGACCTGGTCGGCAGAGTTGCCTCAGGAACACAGCCTGAGAGAAGCCAAGCTGGCTCCGCCTCAGTCCACGTTGTCACATGCCACAGCACTGCAGACCCAGGTGATTTTGTTACACCTGGCGTTGCTGTGGAAAGACTTTGCATATATATATAGTTTGTTTTTTTACCTTAATACTCATAAAAATGAAAATTAATGCTTCTGGAAGTAACCTATCATACAATGACAACGTTTTGATATCTTCAACCTAGATGGTCATTATACCTGATGGATCGTGAGCATTTACAGTTTTAAAAATACTGACTTTATGCTATAGAGTGTTGCTTAACTGAGCACTTAGCTAACCTGGCTTGAGGTGCTGTGCACAGAGCCTTTGCTGTGGACGTGCATCGCATGAACGAAGCCGCTTTTTCTTATGCCTTACTCGAAATGATGCTTCCTAGAGCCCTGTGACTCATAGCCAGTTGCTGAGGCAGCTTTAATGCTGGTTAGAAACAGGTAAAGGATGAACACATTCAGCTGTTCGTGGTCTTTGAGGGTTCTATTTTAGGGAGCGCTGTGCCTGTTTTTAGTCTCAAAACTGACTTTTATGCACAAAACCAAAGGAAAATGAATGTATACCACAAAGTAAGGCCACACAGAACTGAGTGTATCATGTTTTGCTTCTAGTGTTGCCACTTTCAGACTTTTTATTTAACTAGAATCAAAGATATTTTTTAGAAAATTTATGTAAAATTTTTAATTTTTTATAAGGAAAAAATTTTTTTGAAACACAGAAAATACAAGAATAACATGTAAGTAATTTGCATCCTAAAGGTAGACTCGATTTACATTCAACAATCTGTGTATCAGAGTCCTATTATTATAAGAAATGTTAAAATAGATAATGGGAGTAGCAGTAGCTATATCCTTGCCTTCAACACACATCAAACTGAAGCTCTAATATAGTAGAAAAGTTTAATGTTCTGACATGGGAGAGATCTCGCCTCTTCCCAAGCTTCCCTTGGTCTCTGAGACAAAGTATAAACACAAGTGATGTGTGTGTAGGTTAGATATTTAAATAGGACATTTCAAAGTTCAGTAAAGCCTTGGATCATGATTAACTTGGTATGGGGCTGCTGCACAAGACAAACATCTCTAAGCAGTTTTAACTTGATAACAAGCCATGTCTTGCAATAGGAGTAGTAGGTCACGCCAAACATCACATAGTCCCAACTGGTCTATTTCTCTTTCTGTCTCTTGTCTCTATCTCTCTCTGTCTCTCTCTCTCTGCTTTGATATACAAGTGCTTTGGATTACAAGTGGAATGATTCTCACAAACCGAGGTTTTATTGTACATTGTTTTGGAAAAGTTTATGGCCAAAATGTTTGAAAAAATTGAACAGCTTCTGTATTGCAGTGACCCTGGGGACTGTTAAATGTGTACGTTCTTCGTCTCCAGGTGGATAAGCACTCACGTGTGTCACTTAACCCAAGGCTAAGTTCTGAGAAACATGTTGTTAGGCAGTTTCATTGTTGTGCCAGCATCACACAATGTATTTACACAGACTAGGACAGGTACATCAGGAGGTGATATAATGTATATTTGTTTGTTTATTTTGGTTTATTGAGACAAGGTCTCACTATATGTAGTGCAGGCTGACCTTGAACTCATTATGTAGCGTAGACTGGCCTCAAACTCACAGCAGTCCTCCTGCCTCAACTTCTCAAGTGCTATAATTACAGATGTGCACCACTACACCTGCCAGACTTATACTTTTTTTGGCAGAGTAGTACTCCAGTATGTATATATCACATATTCTTTATCCATTCACCTGTTGGTGGACGTATAGGCGACTTCCAAGATTTAACTATTGCTAGTTCTGCTACTATAAACATAGGTATGCATGTATCACTATAATATAGGTCTTTAACTCTTTGAGGAAGATATCAAAAGGTATAGTTAGGACAAATGGAATTTCTACATTTAGGTTTTTTTTTTTTTTAATTTTAAAGGGAATAAAACAACAGTAAAATAAAACAATGATAGGACAGTAGGAAACCCACAATTGTTACTATATTGCACATTACTATTTCTAAATAGTTGCTCAGACTCCTGGCCCCAGGCTTGCAAAGTCAGTTAAACGACACAAATGTCAGGTTGTTTCCCTACTTCAGTTATTATCACCTCAGCCTGTGTCGCATCACGTTGCTCATGGGTGTGGGGGGAAGGGGGAGGGGCGGTTTCCTTGCTGCTTCTCTCCAGCCTGCAGGGCCTGTGCTGACACACATGTGGGCAGGGCGGGGCGCAGGGCTTCCTTGCTGCTTCTCCCCATCCAGCAGGGCTGCTGCCCCTGGTTTCCTTATTTTTGCTGGATTCCTGAATTATCTCTCTCCATGGGCTTCAAGTCTCAGTTCATATCCTTCCTGTGTCCATGGGACCCACTTTCTTCCTCGTTCTCTTCCTCATGTTGCTATATTCTAGAACCTGGACACCGAAACTTAAGAGGTTCTTTCTCTGCTGCTCACCACTCCATCATTTCCCCAGAAGTCCTAAATTTTTAAATTCTTTTAAAATTTTAATTGTGATAAAATATACATAGCATTTGTCATCATAACCATTTTTAAGTGTACCACTCAATATTATTAAGTACATTCACATTATTTTGTAATCAGTTTCCATACTTTTTTTCCTGGAAAAAATAGTTTCAGAAGGTATTGTGTTAGAATTGAAAAGCTAGGAAGCAAAGGTGTAACACCCACACCTACAACAAACTGTGTTGACATTTGGGAGACACAGCGAGCCATGCGTGGTGCCTTGGTGCCAGGGAGCTGGGAAGCAGCACCTTAGCCCTGGATGGGAAGATGAACTGTGCTGGGAAGAGCCACACTGAGGAACTTGGTTTGCTTTGGCAAAGTCTGGATGTACCCAAAGACTCTAGATCAGGGCTCAGCAGGCATTTTCTTTCATTCTTACTTTGTTTTGTTTTGATTTGGGTTTTTTGGTTTTCCCACTTTCCCTTTCATTATGTAACTTAAGCTGGCCTTCTACTCTCTGCAAACTTCCTGCCTCAGCCTTCTGAGTGCTGGGATTACAGGCATACACCATCATGCCCAGTAGCAAACTTTTTCTGTAAAGGATCAGAAGGTAAATATTTTAGGCTTGGGTACCATAGAGTTTCAGTCCCAGCTGCTCAGCTCCACCTGATAGTGCAAAAGCAGCTATTTGGCTATAACTCAATGAGCATAATGATCCAGGAGATTGGACATAGTATGCCTCCTGCTGTAGGTGTACATGCTATTTTTGATCTTGAACCTACAACTACTGTCAAGTTACACAGTTTCTTAGAGCTTACTTTTTATCTCTGTAAAATGGGAACAATAACTATAGTACCTTGGGCTAGCAGAAGTTTACATAAAATATGTAAAATGATGCTGCTCAGAATGTAGAAATTACTATTAATACATTTATATGAAGTGGTATTTAAATCATAGATTGTTCATAGATTCCTATATTTAATACAGCAGCAACTTTTATAACCCTTATATGACTTACAAAAGGACTCAACCACAACAGTAGACACCTGACAAGTGTGGTGGGGCTGGCTGTTAATTTCTCATTTTCATAACAGGTACTCCAGGATGGTGGGCAGTGTTCCTCACAGTTATTGGGGGAATCTGAGCTCTTTTCTTTGCTTCTCTGCTTGCATGGTTACTGTGCTATGACTGTAGCACTAGAGGGGATGAGGGCTTGCAGAGACCAAGACAGACCAGGAAATACATCACTTCTCACCTTCTCCTGGGGAGGACTTGGGCATATGTCTTACCTACCTGGGCAGAAGGCCAGGTAGCTGGAGTCTGTCACTACAGGGAAAGGAGGACAGATCTGGGCCATGAGATCACTGTGTGTGTATATCCCATGGTGCATTTCAAACAGCTTGTCCTCTCTTCTTTGGTTTGAGTTGTCAGGTTACAAGTATAAATCATCTGAATATCACTTTGGTATTCATGGCAATGTATCAGGATAGATGTTTAAGAAAAACAGGTTGGTTTTTGGGTTAAAAAGCTCCTAAGTTGAGATCAGAATAGACTTCTAGTGAACATATACATGGCAAGAGTGCATGGTGGTTAGAAACTGGTCATCAGTATATTCTATTTATAGTTGTAGCTTATGTTTTTTGTATTATAATTTAACATTATATAAATGCCATAAATTGAGGATATCCTCAGATACTTGACCTAAATTTTTCTCTCTTGGAAGATAATTCTGGCTGTAATAATACACATAACAACTTGGCAGTACTCTCAAAATATAATACTCTCAAAGTATAAACTAGCAGACTGGTTCAGATGGGAAAGTTTCTTTTAGGGTGTCTCCCTTTACATTGGCTTTAAGCTTTACTATGCAAAAACATTGATTTTGGGAATGAATTGGGATTAAATTTGTATTTGGGGGCATGAAAATTCCTTATTATGTTATCAAATATTAACCTGTTGAGTAATGGGCTTGCATTAACAATTTGAAGGAAAATCTCAAATTATATAATACTACCTTTTTTGGGAAAATAGAGCAAAATGTCCAGTGAATATTTGAATATGTACATACTTGTGAGTGAGGTAAAATTAAAGATTGAAATAATTAAAACTGAATGTTCTTTACCCATTTTAATTCTAGGAATATGTCTGTAGTTTATTGTGAATTGCTAGGATCACATGCAACCAGTATGGCAAATTGTATATTTTGACAAAGACATTTGAAAAGAGACAAAGGCATTTACAAAGTAGAATTAGAAGAATCATTGTAGATTAGAAGAGTTATTACCCTGGTTTGGTGTTATTTATAAGTATATATTCATTGTACAGTTTACAGATTATAGTTTTGTTACTTTGTATGTGTATTAGAATGAATTTTTTTAAATGTCAGTAGGATTTTGAGTGGATCCCCATTTCAGTATTTTATGATGAGTATTAGCATTCTCTTACTGTAACAGACATACCTAAGATACTCGACTCAATAAGGGAAAAGATTTATTTTGGCTCACAGGTTCAGAGTCTTTAGTCCATGGTCACTGTGAGCTTGGGCCTGTGGCAGCAGAGATATCATGACAGGTAGATTGTGATCAAGGAGGCTTGTTCACCTCACCATGGCTGGGAAGCACAGAGGGAGGGGAAGAGGCCAGGGTTCCAGTTTCCCCTGCAAGGGTATTCCTGAGATGCTGAATTTCACAAAGCTTGATTTCTTCAGAGTTCCACTGCCTACCGGTAGCCCATGGGCTGGGGCACATTCCAGATCCAAATCACAGCAATGTATGTTGATGATAAAGATATAAAAAGAGTATCATAATTGATGTACTATTTCTATGAGGTAACAATTTAAGAATCACATGGTTAATTGGTATAGGCTTAGGAAAGACTACATGTACTTTGTTCATGAAATCTCGTTTTATTTCCTTGTCAGTTTTTCTTATAAGATAATCTAGGGGAAGCTGTTGAGGCTTGTAAAGAAGTACATGAGATCATATCCTTTTGGGCTTCTTTTCTGAAGTGTGTTCTTTTTTTTTTCTTTTTTTTTGCGGCACCGGGGATTGAACTCACGACCTTGCGCTTGCTGGGTAGGCGCTTAGACCACTGAGCTAGATCCCCAGCCCTGGTGTTTTTGAGACAGGGTCTCACTATGCCGTTCAGGCTGGCCTTGAGCTCTCTTTGTAGCCCAGGCTGGTCTCGAACTCACAACGATCCACCTGTCTCAGCCTCCCGAGTGCTGGGATTACAGGCGTGAGCCACTACGCCCGGCTCTGAAGTGTGTTCTTGAAAATAGAATTTCGACTGTTTAAGACACCAGTGTCTGCTGAGGATCTAGCTCAGTGGCCTAAGCGCGTGCTTGGCGAGCACAAGGTCATGAGTTCAATCCCCAGTGCTGCCAAAAAAAAAAAAAAAAAGACACCAGTGTCTGTCACTCCACCCTTCACAGCTCTGTCACCCTTTCCCAACCACCCTCCACCCCCAGAGTGAGAGCTTGTGATTTAATTTAGAAACGGAGGCAAGGTTAGAAAATGGGATTGTGGGGCTGGAGATTTAGCCCAGTGGTTCAAGCGCTTGCCTGGTAAGCACAAGGTTGTGAGTTCAATCCCTGTGTCTTGGTTACTTTTCTCTCATTGCTGGGACAAAACACCTGACACCCAAAGTGAAGCAAGGAAAGATTTATTTAGCTTACAGTTTCAGGAGATTTCAGTCCATAATCAGCTGGCTCCAAGGCAGGGTGGCATGGCACTGGGGCAACACTTCAAGGCAGCAGCCAGAGCAAAAAAGCAAAAGCCCAAGCCTCTTCTCCTCCCTTACACAGGCCAACCCCTCACCCACCACCTTCAGGGAGGGTGTAACACTCACAAAATCTCCTTGCCGTCCTTGGCACAAGATGAGGGTATTTACCATGTAAGAGCCCTGGCTCTCTGCTGAGTCCTCAGTTAAACTTCTGAACTTCTCAAGTTGACACAATGTATCAACCATAGCACCAATACCAAAGGACAAAAGAAAGAAAATGAGATTGTGCAAGGACTTGAATGTACTCAGGTATGTCCTTGGTTCTCTTCTAGGGAGGAGCAGAAAGTAGTGGCTATGGTGGATTAAGTACTAGTGCATTTGAAATTTAGAAGCAGCTGTCTCGTTCACTTCCTTTCAGCACTAAATTAGTTTATAATTTTATTTAATGATGCAGACAAGCAAATGGAAAACAAGAAATACAAGGGCAAATTTGGTTCTTATGGCTACATAATTCAGAGCTAAAATAAATTTAAAAGTTAGAGTTTAAATTGGGATAGTGAACTATCATTTTGAAATTCTTTAATGTTGCCTAGCATGCTGTGCTGTTTCTTAGCTGAGCACCCATGAATAAAAACTTGTGGTTACATGTGAAGGAGGTGAGGAACAGAAGTGTAGCCACATTTAATTCGTTGAGATGGGTTTACCTCAAATGAACTATTTTAATGTTTCCTTTCAGTTTAGTGTACTTGTGTTGATGTCAGTAATAATACACAAGTTGCCCATTATTTTTCTAACTCAGAGATTCCTTAACTAAACTTCTGCTAATGACTTCCCCGGTGGAAGGCTCGGTAACCATGTGCAGAGGGCACTGGGAAAGTTGCTTAGTGGTCACTCCCACTTTAACAAGATGCTGGTTGGCCTCTGGATCCCACTCAGTTCTGGTGCTGGGCCAAGGCAGGGCAGCTGACTGCCTGTAAGCCTGAGAAGGAAGGAAATGGGGAGCCAGGGAGACATGAGAATGCTCTGGGGTGGTCCTTCTTTTCCTGGCACCCTCCACTGCCAAGACTCCATGCCTACCTGCTCACAAAGCAGAAGTGATGGGAACATGGTCTCCAGCACCAGAAAGGGTTTTCTTAGGAAAGGAAAGTTCCTAGAGGGAACCTGTGAGAGAGGCCATCTTCCATGGTGCCAGGAATTTCTGTGTTGTGTGCACATTAACAGGAGCCTTTTCAACTTCTCTTTTTGCTCTTATGCCTTATCTGACTCAAATTTGGTTCCATGGAATGCACATACTTATTTAGAAAGTTCTGAGTAATCATTTCTAGCATTTAAACGTCTTTCACTGATTGCACCATGAAAATACACATTCGAACCTCTTCATGAACCCGTGTAGAGGGATTGCTGCAGGACTGGGAGGTTGCAAGTAGGATCCAGTGCCATTGGAGAGCAAGGAGTTCCCACCTACTCCCAGGTGCGGACATACCAGGCTGGTAGCTTGACCATCGTGCATGCTGCCTGCTCCTGGGACTGCTCCTTATGCAGAGAGAGGGAGTCGTAGCTGCTGAAGGCATGAATGTTCTAGAAAGAAGCCAGCGTATTCTTGAGCTTCCTCTGGAACACTCCTTTCGCCTTCTGATCTGCAGCTCTCTGCTCACATTTCCTCCTAGCAGAGAGGCCTTCTCTGACCCACAGATTTGAACCCTCTCTTACCCCCAGTTCCAATCCTAGCTGCTGTCTTACTTATATTGTGTTTGCCCAAAACTCCAGTGACCATTTGACATGTTATTTTTTAAAATTTTATTTTAAAGAGAAAAACCCACAGAAAAGACAACAAACAAAAGAAACAAACAACAACAAAAAAACCACAAAACAATAGCAATATAGGATTTCAAGACAAGATGACAGGAATTTAACAATGGTTGTTATATTGCATATTGTTATCTTCAGAAGAGTTGCTCAGATTACCAGATATAGGCATGCAAAATTGATCAAACAGCATGAGCACTAACTCTTCCTTTTCTTCAACTATTAGAATTAATAGTGCAGTTACCTTAGCTATCTTGTATATATATTTATATTTTTTTTCGTTTTCCTTTCTTTTCTTTTTTCTCCCATCCCAATTGTTTTTTCCCTTTGAGCAGTTTCTTTCCTTTTCACAATATCTATTATACCTTTTTGTGAGTCTGATTTATTTCACTTATTAGTATAGTCTCAATTTGCATCCGTATACCTATAAAAGCCTCGTTTATTGTTCTTTATAGCTCCACTGTATAAAAATATCACATATATTTTATCTATTCCTCAGTTGATGGGCATTTGGGTTGTTTCCAAGATCTGGCTATTACAAATTATGCTGCTGCTGTCAACATGTTATTTCTTTATTGTGTGAGTTTCAGGAGAGCAGGCTGCTGCTTGTTCCTGTCTTTTGGGTGGACCCAAGCCTAGAGCTGGGCCAACAAGGTGGGCACCTCTAGTTGTCAAGAACCTAGCTCAAGACAGAACTGAGGGGCTGAGTGTGGTAGTGGGCACCTGTAATTCCAACATTTGGGAGGCCGAGGCAGGAGGATCACTTAGTTCAAGGCCAGCCTGAGCTGCAAAATGAAATCCTGTCTCAAAAAGACAAAAAAAAAAAAAAAAAGGACAAAACCGAGGGCCAGTACTGGCTCAGCCATGCAGTGACTATAGGGCATGGGCAGATTGCTAAAAGCAGTGCAAACTGCGGCCCTGTGTGTAAACTGAGACAGTCACCAAAATACTTCATAGGATTTTCTTAGTGCATGCGTGGTAAGTTCTTGGAGCTTCTGAGAGATGTTAAATCACATAAATTGTTTAGTTTCAATTAGGCATGGAGGAGTGGTGATAAGCTTTTTCTTTTTTAAAATCAGATACTTCTAAAGGGTTAAGGGGCCAGCTCTTAAGTTCAAAGAAGTTGACTAATGTGTACCTAATGGAATGGTTTTGTTGAATGATGTTGCAGGAAAAATAGGTTATTTTTGAAAGGGCAATTATCTATTTAGTATACTAAAATTCTCAGCTATTAGCATTTCTGCTCTGGTAAATATTTACAAAGGGAGCTTGTCACGCCAGATTCTCCTCCATGCTGTGGCTATAGAAACCGTATGTGAGACCTAAAAACCTTCAGGAGACCTCAGTTTAGTGGACCAGATGGAGAGGGACAGTTGGTATAATTTCTGAGAATTCTAGTGGATCCCGTTTTGAGGATGCTTTTGCTCTTGCATCTCTGAGGATATTGCTTATCCATATTTGAACATTCCATTCTCTTAGTTCTTGTTGCCATACTTGTTGAGAGTAGGAGGATGGGGCCAAGGTTGGCAGGGTGCAGCTGTGTTGCCTTTGGCTGGTCTGCTCCTGGGCCCCTGGCGGGGTATCTGGGAGTGCTGTCTTTCATGAGCAGGCAGAAATGATGTGATGTGATAATCTCTAAGGGGTTACTGCTTCTCTTTGTTGGGTATAGTGCTTTGCTTTTATTGGGACATCTAAATATTGGTGGAGACACTTTTTGTTATCTGTGACCAGTCTTCCTGTCCTTATCAGTAAAGGGATAATATTTATTCATTTATATATTTAGCAAGTACTTTTTGGGCAGTTAATTGGGCTAAGCACTTAGAACAAAAGGGGTTTTGACTATAAAGGTTTAAAATTGTGAGAATCTAATGTATGTATCAAAAAGGAGAGAGAAGCATGGTGTCTCATGCTGCATATGTGAAGGCTGGAAAAATATTTCTTACTCTCTCTTGCTTTCTTTTTATTTTTTTGAGACAAGGTCTCACTGTGTTGCGCAGCCTGGCCTTGAACTTCTGAACTCAAGTGATCCTCCCACCTAATCTCCTGAGTAGCTGGGAGTATAGGGGTGTACCACCTGCATCTGGCTTTCCCTGTTTTTTTACATAGGGTTTGTTAGTTTAAATTACTATCTTAGAAAACAAAAGACATTCTTCATTATGAATTCATACTTGCATTTTGTTTCTACCTACCTCTTTCCAAAAAGAATCTAAAGTTTATGTATTTAAAATTTATTTTCCAGCAGATAGATACATTTCCAAAACTTATTTTCAGCAGGTGCAATTACAAGGAGGAGTTTCTCTGTAGACCATACTTTCTCATGAGGCATGAGAAAGCCATTGTTGTGTCCTCATAACAATAACCACTTCACAGTGTAAACAGAGACAATTATTGTGTTTCTTACAATTCTAGAAAGAAAGACACAGCTTGGCAAAAACACTTTTTTTGGATTGTAAACTTAGGTACAATAACTAAGAAGCAAAACTTCCAGTATCAGTCTTGATCCCCATTTCAATAAGGGCATTCAACACAGTGGAAAAGAATTCCCTGCCCAAAAATTGGGTCTTTCTTTCTCTTTCCTTATTTTACTGCCAGAGCAATGCTTCCTACAGTACTCGGGGCTATGATCATTATTGCTTAGTTTAAGTTGTACCAAGAAAATGAAAAAGAGCATGTGAACTTGAGTACCCACCCATGAGTTTCAAGAATGAAAACTCAGTTCTTCAACGTGCAGGCCTTGACAAACTCCAAGTCACCTGAGAATTCCTGCAGGTGCCCACCTCTCCTGATGCCTGGGAAGATGAAATCATCTGGCAGTTGTGGGCACTCTTGGGGCTTCAGATGAACTGTATTTAAATAATAGCTGCACACACACTGGCTCCATAAGGACTGAAGTAAGGCCATTCAAGGACATCCACTTATAGTCCAAGGTCGAAGGAATTTTGTTAATTCTACAACCTTGATTTTCTGGGGCTTTCATTATTGTTGTCCTTTCCTTTTAGGTACATTAAAACAAAAGAAAAGATGGATATAGGATTGAGGGAGGCATATCAAACAGGTTCCTAAATAGATACAGCCCTTCCTCCATTTACCTGCATACAGTCACTGTGGAAGTGTTCGGTACCTCACTTGCACAATTGGGCTAAGTAATTGTCTTTTCCATTGTGGACCAGTAAATTCCAACTGGCACACCTTGATACAGACAAGTCTTTGGAAAGAGTCACTCTAGGTTATAGAAAGCGTCTACATTTAGTTTGTTGTCAGTAACAAAGCTACTTTCTAAGACCTGCTTCTTTCTAAAAGTAAAAAATCTAGTCTATTTTGGTATGAGTTTGTCTGTCTGTCTTTCTTTCTTTCTTTCTTTCTTTCTTTCTCTCTTTCTTTCTTTCTCTCTTTCTCTCTTTCTCTCTTTCTCTCTTTCTTTCTTTTTTTCTTTCTTTTCCTGCAAAGTAGTGGTAACAGTTGTGCTTATTAGGAATGCCCAAGGTTGGGTCCCAGTGGGGAACATCATTTGCATATCAGTGAAAAAACAACAACAAAAACAGGAGGAGATGGTTTCTTTAAGAAAACCAAAATAAAGCACAGATTCTGGAGACTTCACTCCATCTGCATACTTGTCTGCATCCTCCCTCCACTAGACTTCCTGAGCTTAGCTAACAGCAATCTTTCTGACACCCATACTCATCAGAGAGTCATTGTGTTCTCTCTGGCCCGCTTTCTTCCGTCTTGAGTCAAGTTATTGTTGGCCCTGTGTATCATGTAGTGGACCTTAAGGTTGCCTTTGGTGGTAAATGAAATATGGGAGCTTCCTGAATTTACATGTCATCCTTGCGCAGGAGACATTCTGATCTTCTCTGTATCATTCCAGTTTTAGTGTATGTACTGTGGAAGCGACCACACGTTTATATTCTACGAAGGTTCTGTTTTGCGTGAATGGATGGATGAAGGAACAAACAAAAGAATTTATAAATAACTCATAGCAAAAGGTTTACCTTATAGTTTTTTTCTCTAGAATCTACTTAACATGAATAATTGACAGGTTTTTTTCCCTTCTAATTCATTTTGTTTAAATTAAAAAACTAATTTTTGGAGCAGTTTTATGTTCACAGAAAAAGTAACCAAGTGCACAGAAAGTTCTCAAATAGCTCGTCTGCACATGCAGTCTTCCCCAGTCTAGGCATCCTGCACCACAGGGGGATGTTTGTTACAATTACTGAACCTACACTGATTCGTCATTAGCACCCCAACTGCATAGTTTACATGGGCATTACTCATGGTTGTGTACAGCCTATGAATTTAGAAAAATCTCCATTGTAATGTCATACAGAAAAGTTTGATTGCCCTAAAAATCTCTGTGCTGCCTTTTCTTCCCTGTTTCCTTTTTAATCCCTGGCAGCTACAGGTCTTTTTACTGTCTCCAAGGCGTAATCTTTCTAGTAATATCATTTAGTTGGAATCATGCAATAGAAAGCCTTTTCAGATTGGCTGTTTACACGTAGTAATGTGTATACTTATTTTCCTCCATTTCTTTTGTGGTTTGATAACTCATTTCTTTTTAATGCTTAATAATACCCCATCATCTGAATGTAACACACATGGTTTGGTTTGGTTTGGTTTGGTTTTTTGAGATAGCAACTCAGTGTGGCCCAGGCTGGCCTTAACCTTGCCATCTTCCTCTTACTCCAGCCTCTGAGAGTGCTGGGGTTACAAAGATGTACCACACTCTGCAGCTTTACCACAGTTTATCCATTCACCCAGGAGAGTTGCTTCTGAGCTTTGGCAGTTATAAATAAAGATGCCCATTTTTGTATGGGCATAAGTTTTCAGCTCCTTTGGGTACATATTAAGGAACCAAGCCAACTTGTGGACTGTGTAGTGAAAAGTATGTTTAGTTTGCTAAGAAACTGGCAAACTCAAAGTGTCTGTCATTTTGCATTCTCACCAGCAACAAATGAGAATTCTTGTTGCCTCACATCCTCTTTAGCATTTGGCGACATCATATTCTGAATGTAGACTGTTGTATAGGTGTGTCATGGTACTTATTATTTTGATCTGCATTTCCCTGATGATAGATGATGTCTTTTTGTATCCTTATTTGACATCTGTGTGTCTTCTTTGGTGATAGGTCTGCTAAGGACTTTGGCCACTTTTTAATTGAGTTTTCTCATTGGGTTTTAAAAGCTCTTTGTGTATTTTGTGAGTTTGAGTGCTCTGAGGTAAGGCATTTATAAATCGAAACTTCGATACAGTTTTCTGTCTGCTGATAAAGGTTCTCCTTTGCTTGTTGCTGTTAACTAGTCAAATCTAAAAATGTCTGCTTGAAAAACTTTTGTTTCAGCTTCATTACTACATTTATTGTCTCATGCAAAAGCCTTAAATTACTACCTTGTTCTTGTTTTACTTTGCTAAACTCAGTTCTCAGTTACTTTGAAGTGGGCCAGGCTTCTCTGACAGGTGTTTAGATTTTAGAATTGGGCACTAACTGCTCAAGCCTCATTCATATAGTTGTCACTTTTTGTCCTAGACTCCCAGTTTAATTCCCATGAAAAATTCAGTTTTCTGAATGGAGTCTTTAAAATACAAACTTCCTCCTCCTTGAACTTAATTGTATGAAAATTGGCAAAGCCTACGTGAAACTAATTAAGCTAGACTGAATAGGGATGTGTAGGGTAACCATATGTCCCAAGAGCGTGGGACAGCCCAGTTTTGGTGGTCTTGGCTTATTTATTAATGGATCCCCTCTTTCATCCCAAAAGTTCATGCTTTGGACAGTACATTATCTGGAAATACCACCTTACTGCAGGCATATGAAAATGTTAAATATTTAAAAATTGCAACTGGCTATTGAAACTACCACAATTTATGATCTCTCAATATTTAGACAACCCATATATTCTTTGAACCAATTTCAATACAAAAGGATAAGGAAAACAAATTTTCTGTAGTGAATTGAAGCATTGCATACATACACATGAGAACTTGATCTAGAGCAGTGATAGTCTATTGATGTGGCTGAACTGTGTATTTAATGAAGGGCACGAATGTAAACAGTTAATAGGAGGAACAAGAGCCTAATGGGAATGTTGGCATTCATTGCAGAGGATAAGAAGAACGTTTGCTAATAGAGACCATAAAGGTATTTGCTAAAAAAGATTAAATGTAGGTCATTAATGGCTATTCCCAGCTGGCCTAGAAGTTCCTGGGAGTAGCATGACCTGGGGAGGTAGCCCCTCTCAGGTTTACCATGGAATGACACAGTGCCCTGAAACATCTCACAGTAAGAGAGGTGGCTTTGCTAGAGTCAAAGATAATGGAGGAGCTTTTTGGAAAAAAGATTAAGGGCTGTTTGGGCCCTATAATTGGAAGTTAAACCATCAGTGTTACTATCTGCATCTTAGAAAGGTTTCTTTAATTAATTTTTTAAAAACATTTATTTATTTTTAAATACAAAATGGCTAACATATATATCTTACTATCATTGAAATAGGGAGAGAGGCTTGGCTCTGGATGTCCTGGTCCTACAGCGGCCCTAGCATGGGGCTGTTTCCATCGGGGCAGGTCTAGTTCTCCCTCCTCACAGTCCGCACTGATGCTGACTCACGGGGAGAGGCTTGGCTCTTTAATTAATTTTTTTATATTTATTTATTTATTTTTTGCAGCACCAGAGATCGAACTCATGACCTCGTGCTTGCCAGGCAAGCACTTATGCCACTGAGCTAAATTCCCAGCCCCTAATTAATTTTTTTAAAGCAAGGAATAACCTTATTAGTAAATGACCTTTTGTATTGACTTGTATTTCCTCCTGTTAACTGTTTCATAATATTCTTCTAAATAATATGCCAAATTATAGATCATTGAAATATCTATGATAATAAAATTTTCTTAAATTCTGAATTTGATACTATGCAAAATATTTTTTAAAAAATCTTTATAATGAAAATTATGTATTTGTTACTCTTGTAGTACTCTGATCTTACGGAAGAATTGTAGGTTTGTTTTAAGATGGAAACATTTAATAGGGATGTGTCATTACCCTTTAATGCTTCAGATGAGGTTTTACTCCTTTATGGTAACCTCCTAACCCTGCAGCATCAGCTGGGTCAGGGGTAGTTGGGTAACATCAGGGTACGTATGGCCAGTTCTAATGTGGTCACCTAAGGTCTTGGCATCCTTGTTGAAGGCAACTCTAGTATTGTACAGTCACCTCATAAATGAGAATATATGCAATCTGATGAATTCTAACAATTCATCCAAAGTAGTAACATAGCAACTAGAAACTACTTAAGGTACAAACCAAAAAGACACTTTGAGAACTTTTTAGGAGATTCCAGAATCAAACACAAAGAGCTTAAATGTACTGCAGAGGCAGAGATTACTTGATGTGATCAGATGGAAGGATGACTGGGATACAGGGGAAAGGGCCCTACAGGCTTGAGGCTAGAGAGAGGGGGTCACATGAGGTCTACCAGGGCTTCCCCCTATTTTCCTCTTGTCTTCCTGAATTTTTTTTTCCTCACCTGGTTTTAACATTTTATTGGGATTTGGGATTTGTGTGTTTAATTAATGAATTGTGTTTAATTTTAATTTAATAGTTTTTTAATTTTGAAGGTTATTTGTAACATTTCTCTCCAAAAATTTGAAAATCTGAAAGGCATATTTGATTTTGCCTTTTTCCTCTTTCTTTTTACTACCTTGAGGTAAAAAGAAAGTGGTTCCCCACTTCTCCATGAAAACCCTTCCTGATGAGGCTTTGTACAGAATTGAGAGGGATTGTTAAATGTGCTGATGGACTGAAAGCGCCTCCTGAAGCCTGTTTGGGCAGGTCTTGATATGGCTGTTCATAGGGTAATGGGAGCTGTGTGCCCTCACGTGGTACAGTTTATTTACTCACCTGTTATTTAAGTCCTTCCTTAGCCACTTTTAGGAAGAGAGCTGCTTCCTTGGTGACATTACAGGTGTGTTTCATTCACTAGAGCAAATGGAGAGTTTGTCTACAATGTTCATATTGTAGCATTATTTGTAAATGTATGCAGGAAATCTGATGGGGCAACACAGGGCCAGTCGGGCCATCGAGTAGGCCTTATTTTTAAGCTTACTTTCTCTAGTGCTTCACGTCCACTCCACTTACTTTTGTTTTGCAGCAGATTTCTTATAAAAAAAAAAAAGAATGACGAATGAATACAACACAACATTCCCTTAAGTCAAACTTTTAGAGTTTAGCCAAAAGGTCCTACAGCAACTTGACTGCATTTAAAATTCCCAGTCTGTTTTAAGGCTTCTGTAGCCTGCTAGCACTTTTGTCTGTGTTGTTGTCATTAGCTTGCGCACACTGTGTTCAAGTCAGGCCTACCTATACTCTAGTCACCGTGAAAGTAATGGCTGTAGACAGCCTCTGCAACATTTACAAAAGTATGTTCCTAAGTGTTTGGGGACCTGTTGTCTTCACAAGCTTCTAAGAAGTAATCGGTCATGTGGAGAAGAGTTGACACTGTTACATGTACACATCATTCTGCAGAGACTTCCCATTGGAGCCCGCCCTCCACGTGTGTAGTACTGACAGCCAGTCAGATTAGAAATTCTAGGGAAAAATAATACAGATAGCCACATCTTTTGTTTGGAAGGGTCTATATTTTTCTTTAAATGTACCACTCATTTTTACATTTGAAAATAGGTGCTGGTCCGAGGAGGCCAGCCTTGACCCTGTATGTTAGTTAACATACATCCTATGTGATGCATCATCAGCTGTTTAACATTGAAGTAATTCAGTAATTTTCCAATATTTGGTTTGCTGAAAGACTGACCACTTCATCAGTGATCTGTCAGGTGTATACTGAGCGTCTATAGCAAGTCAGGCCCAGAGCAGTTGAGATGAAGGCCAGTTCCTGCTGCCAGCCGTGAAGTGTTTCTCATGAGACCTGCTTGCGTAGTCATTCTGGGTTGCACCCCTTGTTGCTTGGATCCAGTGTTGTCTTTTTCCCAGATTTATCCCTTCACTGTAGTGGGAATGTATCCTTAATAACGTCCTAAAAGATGCAAGATAAATCTGAGCCCTTGAATATGTGAAAATCTCTCTTCTCCCTTCTTCCCTGGTGGATAGTTTGGCAGGGAAGAGAATTCTACACTGAAGATAATTTTCACTCCCTCTTTTGGAGGCATTTGTTCTTTAGCTTCAGTAGTTTTTTGTCTTTGTCCAGTACTTTTCCAGTTTCTGATTATTTCTTTTCCTCTTTGGGCCTCTTTAGATTATTTTAGCTTTGATGTTCTGAACTTGTATTCTTCATACTGATTACTTGGTGTTTTAGTTTAGGCATATGGTTTCTTCAGTTCTGCACCCATTGTTTATAGTTTTTTTCTCTCCCATGTACTTTCTCGTTTTAGAAGAATATTTGTTCTTTCCTGTTGTCCGTTGTTTGTTTTTTCTATTTCCTTGGTGATTTTTAACTTTACTTTTAAATGCTACTTTCCTCTTTTTGTTTTGCTATTTTATATTTAATTATAAGTGAAGGAATCCGACTACTGCCATCTTAGCTTGACCAGAGACCTCTGTAAACCCTGTCCCAGCACAGCTGCATCTAGTGACTCTAGTGACTCATATTACTGTCAGCCCTGCTACTGATAGCAACCATAACTCCCTGCACGGTCCCAAGCCTCATCCTTGGGCAGCTGTGACCCTTTATCAAGCCTTGTTCTTGGCAGGGACCCACAACCCCCTCTCTCTGAACCCTCCCTCCCCGCATGACTCTAAAAGACCCCATAACCTGTACACGAGGATCCGCTCTGGTCTCAGTTCCAGAGTGGCCCCTCTCAGATTTGTTCTGAAACAAACCTGTCCTGTTGACCTCATACCTTTCTTTTCTTTCTTTTTCCTAACAATAAGAGTTCTGTTTTGTTCTCTACTTTCTTGTGTGGTATTCTATTTATATTGCATGTGTATAGTATCTTTCTTTGAATATACTGGTTTGGGTTTTAGATTGGTTGTTGAGGTTTTCTTCCGTTCACTGTATTGTTTCTGTTTGTGCCTTGCTCTGTTTCTTTGTTTTGTCTCTGTCTTTCCCATTGAAATCCATTTTCAGCTGCCTGATCTTTGGCTGCCGATCCTCTTTTATGGGTGAAGCACTGCCTGGGGGTTCCGTACCTGAGTTTTTAAAAAGTGTATTCGCTAGCGTCAAACATTTTGGTTGACTTTTTGTTAAAGACTAGATCCGTGGGACTGACTGATCCAGAAAAGACTCTTTCCAGGTTCCTCTTTGGGATAAGGAGTGGGGATGTGTGTGCTGAGTGGCAGTTGGGAGATGAGGGCTGGAGCCCTGCTCTAGTCTACAGAAGTTTTCATTCCTTCTGTTGTCATTCTTTATCTCATCCCTAGTAGGTACCCATGTTTAATTTCTGGAGAATTGAACTTCAGAGTTAAATGCTTAGCAAGGCAATAACTCCAGAGAAGTGGGGAAAATAACCTGTAGACAGTTGTATTCAGAAATAACTACTATAGCCAGGCATGATGGCACATGCCTGTAATCCCAGCACTCAGGAGGCTGAGGCAGGAAGATCACTGCAAGTTTGAGACCAGCCTGGGCTACAAAGTGAGCTCAAGGCCAGCCTGAACTATATAGCAAGACCCTGTCTCAAAAAGATCAAAAAGAAAAGAAAAGAAAAGAAAAAGAAAGAATGAATTACTATAAATGGTGAAAGTGTAAATGTTGAAATCTTTGTGACTTGCCAGTTTCTGATTTAGTTACAATTGGCAGAAAGTCCCCCGTGCATTTTGACAGAGGCCCCACCATCTGGATGGCAGAATAACTTGAAACGTGTCTTGGAAGATGCTGACTGTTGCCCACCCCATGACGGGTGAGACTTTGTGAGGAACAGACCTTGGGGATCTTACTGTCCCATATTTCCAACTCCTCCAGTGTCTGGATTCAGCAGTGGACCTTGTCCTACATCTCACACCCAGGTGGCTTTTTTCTCAATTGACTTTCCTCTCTCAGAGCTGCCAGTTAAATTTCATCTTTTTCCTTCACCACTCTCCACCAGGATTTGGGGGCATCTCTTATAAATTGTCTCTTCTTGGTCCATTCTGTTGGCCTTTGTGGATGTATTGCTGTTATTATATTTTGTTATTCTCTGTTTGGAGATAATTTGGGAAGAGAGAAAATTGTGTAACTTCTGTCCACCCCTATCTTAGCCATAAATATACAATTTATGTTCTCAGAATGCATTTTTGCTTCAGCTTCAAGAACAAAGACCGAGTGGGGCCAGAGGGAAAGGGAATCTGAGATTCGTAACCAGATGGGGTTGGCAGCATGAGTTACATGTGAGGCAGGGTGAGGAATGGCACCTGCTTGGACTGCTATCATTTGGAAAGTGGCAGAGGGGCTTTCAAAAAATTTTATAGGTCTTCACATTCATTGTCAAAACTTGGAAATTATAGGCAGATGAAATGGAAACAAAATTATGCACATACACACACACACACACACACACACACACCCCGTCTCTAGCTTCCCATCATATGGCTACATCTGGCCTAATTACTAGTCCCCAGGCATGGATGGTGTAGGTTAATGCTCAGGTAGTGTCTCTGGTGGAGGCAGCACAGTTTCCCAGTGGCTCACACAGGTTCCTGATTCCTGAGATACAGGACTGGCTTCCCAGTCTGGGAGTGGGTGTTCACAGGCTCCCTGTTAATTTCAGCATTCACAGGATGTGAAAGGTCTGTACTTGTTCCACAGTTTTAGCACCTGCTAAGAACTTTTAAAAGCTGCCTTCATGCTTTTTTTTTATCAGTTGCTACTTTGTAGCTCTGCGGTTTGCACCCATCAGCCACCCAGTTGGAAAGTGAGCAAGAAATTCACTTGAGGCAGGTAGTTCATTCAGTGTCTTTTGTGGTGATCCTTAAGGAACAAAGTACAAAGAAAGACAAATTGTGATGGTCACCTAAACTTTGGCTGGACATTTATCTCAGTGGTGTTTTCATCAGTTCCCTTCAGGCACCAACCTCCCAGGGCTCCTCGCTCCCGCTGCAGGGCCTGGTGGCTGCTTGGTTTTAGTCTTTAGAGCAAAGTCCAAAGTTTTATTTCTCTGTAGTCCACAGTAGGTAGTGAAAGAGGTTTGAAGAATTCCTCTTAACAAGGGCTCACTGTGAGCTATATGCCATCGCTTCCTTAAAAAAAAAAAAAAAAACCCACCTCCTGTGAGTAAGTATAAAATTTGACTCGATTTCATTGGGTTCATGCGTGTGTATACTCACGTGGTTTGTAAGCGATGTGGGAAGCCAAGCCAGCAAAGGTGGCACACTTTGGCGGGCATTGCAGCGCTGTTCCGATTCTGTGCTCACCAGGCTTCATGGGCGCTCGGGTCCACAAAGGTGCCTGGAGCTGGCACACAGCTCTTTCTTTTAAGCCATTCTTTGGAAGTATTCCCCTTCTTCCTCCTACTGTTTTTATTCACTTGTAGCTTACAGTATTGCATAGAGAAAGAAAACGGGATATAATTACATTTTTTTATTATGGTAATTGCAGGGGGGTAAAGGAATGGCTCTTTGGAGGCAAATGAGTTCCCTCAATCCATATGACTCTCATCCAGAGTATTTCACAATATGAGTGAAAAACAAAGCCAGGAACCACAAAAGAAAAACAACAAAAGGACTAACTTACCTGTTACCAACCTCAAGTGTTTCGTTCAGTAGATTTTTTTCAAAATTTTATTCTTCATTCCAGAAAGCACTGTAAACATTCATCTCCTTAGCTGAGTATCACAAAGTACCTCTTCCTTTCCTAACTGGAGGAGCACAGACCCCTGTAGGCTGTTGCCATCAAGCTTATATTCCCCTAAATCTGTAAGGATGGCAGGAGAGAGTTGGGTAGAGCCACAGGTCCCATGTGTCAGTGCCCTCCACTTCGCCAGTGTTTCCTGGACCTCCAGGCCCCATTTGAGTCCTGGAGAGCCTTTCTGAGCAAGCAGGCACATATGGAGAGGTGTGTTTAAGTTGTGCCCACTTCAGAGGCCCCCCAAAACTTTGTTTCATCACAGAGACAACACTCCCCGACACCCCCAGCCCCCAGCCTCTGACAGGCTCCATTTTTAAGCTCCCAGAGACTGTGTCAGACAAGCAGAGGAAGCCCATTCCTGTAAACTCTGGTCTTCGACCTTCAGTGCTCAGCCCATTCGTAGCAGCCTGGAAGTACTGTTGTTTTTCAGCATTCTCAACTGATGCGCTCTGTATTGGTTACTTTTCTTCATTGCTGAGACAAACACCTGACACCCAAAGTTAGGGAAGAAAAGGTTTATTTAGCTTACAGTTTCTGGAGATTTCAGCCCATAATCAGCTGGCTCCAAGGCAGGGTGGTATGGCAGTCAGGCAACACTCCAAGGCAGCAGTCAGAGCAAAAGAGAGATGGCAAGCCTCTTCTCTACCCTTATATTATACCCAGGCCACCCTGCCCCCCTTCCCAGGGTGGGTGTAGCACTCACAAAACATCCTTGCCCTCCTTTGCACAGGATGAGGATATTTACAAAGTAAGAACTATGGTTCCCTGCTGAGTCTCTCAGTTAAACTTCTAAACTGCTCAAGTTGACACAACGTATTAACCATAACACACTCTGATCTCAAGTTTATGCTTTTTGCTTTTGGAAAATCTTTTCTATAGTTCTGCCTACAGAAATGTATTGGTCAGCTGTGCTGCTTGATAAAGTCATGTTTCTTTAAGCAGTTGAGGTCTGCTAACTTTTAATATCATTGGGCCACTGTTGGTTGTGCTTTATCTAGAGCTTTGTGTGCTGTGCCCATCTAGACTGATTTCTAATATTTAGAATTTGTCTTTAGAGTTAATAGATATACAAGGAACAGTAAGAATGGGGACAGTCATGTGGTATTTAAATAGTAATATTAGCAATATTTTTCCTTTCCAGATGCAGCAGCTTTTTTATGAGAATTATGAACAGAACAAGAAGGGGTACATTAGAGATCTCCATAACAGTAAAATTCACCGAGCTATCACATTACATCCCAACAAAAACCCACCCTACCAGTACAGACTGCACAGCTACATGCTCAGTCGCAAAATTGCCGAGCTGAGGCATCGCACAATCCAGCTCCACCGAGAAATCGTCCTGATGAGTAAATACAGCAATACAGAGATCCACAAGGAAGACCTGCAGTTGGGCATCCCCCCTTCCTTTATGCGTTTCCAGGCCCGCCAGCGGGAGGAGATTCTGGAGTGGGAGTTTCTGACTGGAAAATACTTGTATTCAGCTGCTGATGGCCAGCCGCCCCGGAGAGGAATGGACTCTGCACAGAGGGAAGCTTTGGATGACATCGTCATGCAGGTGATGGAGATGATCAATGCCAATGCCAAGACCCGAGGGCGCATCATCGACTTCAAAGAGATCCAGTATGGCTACCGGCGTGTGAACCCCATGTATGGGGCAGAGTACATCCTGGACCTGCTGCTCCTGTACAAGAAGCACAAAGGGAAGAAGATGACAGTGCCTGTAAGAAGGCACGCATACCTGCAGCAGACCTTCAGCAAGATCCAGTTCATGGAACATGAGGAGTTGGATGCTCAGGAGCTGGCCAACAGGATCAATCAGGACTCTGGCTCCCTGTCTTTCCTCTCCAATTCCCTGAAGAAGCTTGTTCCCTTCCAGCTCCCTGGGTCTAAGAATGAGCGCAAAGAGCCCAAAGATAAGAAGATAAACATCCTGATTCCTTTGTCTGGACGTTTTGACATGTTTGTGAGATTTATGGGAAACTTTGAGAAGACATGTCTCATTCCAAATCAGAATGTCAAGCTTGTTGTTCTGCTTTTCAATTCTGACTCCAACCCTGACAAGGCCAAGCAGGTTGAACTGATGAGAGATTATCGTGTCAAGTATCCAAAAGCGGACATGCAGATTTTGCCTGTGTCTGGAGAGTTTTCAAGAGCTCTGGCCCTTGAAGTAGGATCTTCTCAGTTTAATAACGAATCTCTGCTCTTCTTCTGTGATGTTGACCTCGTGTTTACTACAGAATTCCTGCAACGGTGTCGAGCAAATACGGTTCTGGGCCAACAAACATATTTCCCCATCATCTTCAGCCAGTATGATCCAAAGATTGTTTATAGTGGGAAAGTTCCCAGTGACAACCATTTTGCCTTTACTCAAAAAACTGGCTTCTGGAGAAACTATGGGTTTGGCATTACTTGTATTTATAAAGGAGACCTTGTCCGAGTGGGTGGCTTTGATGTTTCTATCCAGGGGTGGGGGCTGGAAGACGTGGACCTCTTCAACAAGGTTGTCCAGGCAGGTTTGAAGACGTTCAGGAGCCAAGAAGTAGGAGTAGTCCACATCCATCACCCAGTCTTCTGTGACCCCAATCTGGATCCCAAACAGTACAAAATGTGCTTGGGCTCCAAAGCATCAACATATGGGTCTACGCAGCAGTTGGCTGAAATGTGGCTAGAAAAAAATGACCCAAGTTACAGTAAAAGCAGCAATAATAATGGCTCTATGAGGACAGCCTAATGTCCAGCTCTGCTGGAAAAGACAATTTTAATTATCTAATTTATTTTTCAAAAATTTTTTGTATGATCAGTTTTTGAAGTCCAAGGATATATTTTCCAAGTGGTTTTCTTACATAGGACTCCTTTAAGATTGAACTTTTTGAACAAAAAAATGTGATCAGTGTTTGCCTTTGAACACATCTTATTGCTGAACCTTATGTAGCAGACCTGTTAAAGTCTGACTTGAAACATACCTGATGAACAAAACTTGGTTTTTTTTACATCTGTTTCCAGACTCCTTCTCTACAGTCCTATGGCAGAAAACGTAAACATTCCTACAAAGTATTATTGTAACAAAAACACTGTAGCTCTGGTAAATGTTCTATTGTGACTGTTAACTTTGCAGATTCTACCTTTTGTTTTGTTTTGCTTTGTTTTGTTTTGAACAACAGCTTTTTTTAAAAAAGCCAGTTTCTGTTCCATTTGTAAAAAAAGAAATGTGATGAAAGCTGTGTCATCATCTTCTGGAAACTTTCCAAAGTTGATTATTTCCCCTAAGCTGTGCTGTACTCGTCAAGGTCAAACAGGTTTCTATGTGTGATGGGTATGAGGAAAGCATAGCAAGACCGGTGATGGCTCTTCCTGCAGTTCCTTTGGCCCAGACAGACCTGGTATAAATTCCAAGAAGGGTTGGACTTTTTCCTCTCTTCCTGACCCTTCTCTTTAGAGGGTAAAATATTAATATTTAGAATGACAAAGAAGAATTATTGTAATAATCCTAATGTATGCAAGCTAAACAAACAAAAACACCCTAATGAAAACATTGGGGGAAACATACTTGGTTTTGTTCACTTCTTCTTGTCTGTGTTAAACTGGTGGAGATAGTTACTTCACTCTTTAGTTGCTGTTTTGTTTTATCCTTTGTATCTGAAATACCTTTAATTTATTTAATATCCATGGTTTAGAACGCTGGCATTTCTGAGTACCTGTTACTAGTATTTATATGTACCAGGAGTGTGGTTAGTATGTTTTATTTGCAGTACACTGATCTCCAAAGATTTCTTTTTGAAAGTACTTTTCTCCTTCCTTAATTTTCACATTCCCATTTTACTAAAATATTAAGTGTTCTTGGACAATTTTGGTGCTTACATATTTTGGGGACAAAAAAGAAATGAATCTGTCATTACACCAGAATGTTTGTTTTCAACTCACAGATCAAATGTGCCTTAATAAATTTTGTTTTTCATTTAGATTTCAAACAGTTGGTAGACTTGCCATTTTTAATGCACTTCATTGGAGATCAACTTAGTTATAAATAGCCTGTTGCTCATTTGGAAAAATAAACCAGTGGACAGTATTTTTCTATTGTACTTTGCAGAACCATTTTGTCTCGTTATTCCTGTTTTATTGGAAGAATTGTATTCGAAACTGACTTTGAGGTGGCTCTTCCTCTGTTTTTTCCTATAGTGAGGTTGTCTTTTGTTTGTTCGTCTTTAGCTTGCTGACTGCAGCTCTTGAAAACAGAGGTCTCCAAGCCAGTCCAGGCCCTTCTCTGGCTTGTTGGTACAAATTCTCAACCTTTATGGGCCTGAGAGATCTGTACTTTAACTAGTGCCCCATCTGATGCTTTGTGTACAAATGTTCTCAGGGTTTTACTACATGATCCAAAAGCAAAAAATAATAATTTTTAAAAAGTAGTGCAATATCTTATGCCAAGGCAGCAAGCTTTTGTGGATGAGAATTACACTCCCGGGAGAGGTATTTACAGTGTAATGACAGTTAAGTCTGAGGATAATGACATCGTGCTCACAGAAAGAATTGCTGTAATTCTGCCTAATTGCCATATACTCTGTGGGACTGTTTAGTTTTTCTTGGAAAAGAGTAGACATTTTTATTCTCCAGTAAAGATGCACATAACCCACATTTGATGACAGAGTCGTATAAATTCTCTTATTTATCGAAACAGCAGGCTGTGGGGATTTGCAAGGACAGATTGCAAGCAGCAGCCCTATCAAGCTGAATGTCCGTCCTGCATGTTGGTGACTCTTCGCTAAACTCACCATTTCCTTCCCTGCTGTGCTCTTCCGGATGCTGGTGCTGATGTCTGTGGAATGCTGCCTCCCCTGGAGCTCTTGGGCTCTTCTCCCAGCTCCTCCCCAGCGTTGCTTAGACGCTGCTTGCTGGCCTCCGGGTTCCACTCGCATCCTATCACTCGGAGCCCTCCTGCCAGTGTGGACTCTCCATAGTCCTGCTGGCACCCAGACCCTCCCCACACCCTTCATCCTCCTCTCTGCAGGGCCTTCACTCCAGCCAGACTTGCTCCGAGTTGTGGGGCTTTCATCTCTGCTTCTCGGGTACCTGCTTTCCCCCAGTGCTTTAACTCTGGAACAAAGCTCTCACTAGCTACTCCCGTGCCATTTTGGACCCCTCCTGTGCAGATGTGACTGGTTGGGCTGAGTCCTGTGCTTGTGTGGTAACATCTCCCTCACTAGAGCCCTGGAGGGTGGGCCTGGGTCCGTTGTTCCTGGTAGTCCACTGTCTGTCTGGGAATTATGGTGCCTATTCT